>JAMZAV010002424.1:0-149215 GCA_024449915.1 Sweltsa coloradensis | reverse complement strand
TTAATGGGAAAACGGGGCTTCGGGCAATATTTGTTTCTGAGATTCTAAGAAAAAAAAAAATGAATGAAAACGAAATGTGACTTGTAATGGAAAAAAAAAAAAAAATTGACAAAAATGAAAAACGTGAAATAAAATGACAATGACAAACTTAAATTTAAATACTAAAACTAACAACCTACAAAAGAATTTAAAAAACTGACTTTTTTTTAATGTCAAACTGACGAATAGTACAAATTGACAAAATGAAACGGGGGAAAAGGAAAAACTGACAAAAAGCAAAGCCCAAAACAAGCAAATGAAAAAATGTTATTAAAAAAAAACTGAAATTTTTACAATTCAGCTCACAAAAACTAGCAAAGACCAAAATGAAACGGGAAAAAAAAAAAAAATTGGAAAGTAATTTAAAAAAGCAAACTGACAAAATTATTGAAAATCGACATTTTTTCAATATCAAACTGACGAAAACTACAACTTGACAAAATGAAATACAAAAATATAAAAAAATGACAATCTGTGCAAACTTTGCTTTCTGCGAATATGGCAATATGACGTTGACATACAGACAAACTGTTTTAAACGTAAATTCCCTACATTTGTGCAATCTACATACTGAACATTACTATTGAGAAAAACTGTGTATTCTGTGAAAACTTGTTTTCTGCGCAAAATGCGAAATTGAAAATCAACGAACTAAAACTGTGAAACTGTGATTCGTCAATTTGGCAATCTGACAACCGTCAACTAACCAATTGGGCAAAGTGCATTTTTTTTGCGCATTAGTGCAATCTACTCTGACGAACAAACTGGCAAACTGTGTTTCTGTGCAAAGAGCAATCGACAATTGACAAACTAAAACGTGCAAAAAGTGCATCTTGTCCAATATGTGCAAGATGACAAACAAACAAAAACTGACAATGTGAAAAGGGTGCATCTGGCATTTGGCAATTGACAATTGACAAACTTAAACGTGAAAAACTGGACTGACAAAATGTGAAATCTAAAATTGACCCCCCTAAAACTGCAAACTGGCATTCGGCAAATGTGCAAACTGACAATCTGACAAACTAACACTGGCAAACAGGTTTTTTACAATAGTTCAACTGACTTATTGCAAACGTGTTTTTGGAAATATTCAATCGACAGTCTGAAAAATTTAAAACTGTGCAAACGGTTTGGGCAATATGTCACTCTGAAAATCTGGCGAATTTTAACTGCAAACTGGGCATTCTGCGCAATTTGGAAATTGACAATCTGACGAACTTAAACTGGAAAAACTGTGTTTTCTGGAAATATGTGAAATCTTAAAATCGACGAACTTAAACTGGCAAACTGGCATTCTGGCAATATGGAATCTGAAAATCGGACAAAATTTAAATGCGCAAACTTTTGATTCTGTAAATTTGTGCAATCGACAATTGACGACCAAAAAATTTGAAAAACTGTGCACTGTGAAAAATGTGCAAAGACAACTGACGAACTAACACGTGCAAACATATTTTGTACAATATATTCAACTGAATTACTCTGCAAACTGTGCATTCTGCGCATTTGTGCAATTTGGACAATCTGACGAACTTAAAATGCGCAAATGTTGCATTCTGTCAATTTGTGCCAATTTGACATCTGACGAACTTAAAACTGTGGCAAAACTGTGTATCTGTACAAAATGTGCAATCTAAAAAATCTGACGAACTTTAAACTGTGCAAACTGTGCATTCTGTGGCAATATGAGCAATCCGACAATGTGACGAACTTAAAACTGCGCCAAACTGTGCAGTCTGTGCATTTGTGCAATCGAGACAATTGACGACATAAAACTAGCAAACTGTGCCATTCTGTGTCAACATGTGCAAACTGACAACTGCGAACTAACACTGGGCAAACAGTGCATTTTGTACGATATGTGCAACTGACTTCTCTGAAAAAACTGTGTATTCTGTTGCCATTTGTGCAATCTGACAATCGGACAGAACTTAAACTGTGCAAACTGTGCTTCTGAGGAGCAATATGTGCAATCTGACGAACTTAAACCTTTTTTGCAAATGTGCATTCTGCGGAATATGTGCAAACTGACAATCTGACGAAACTAAACCACTGTGCAAACAGTGCTTTTTTACAATATGTTCAACTGACTTACTCTGCAAAACTGTGGTATTTCTGTACGTAATATGTGCATATGGACAGCTGACTAAAACTTAAACTGTGCCAAACTGGGCCATGCTGTGCAATATGTGCACTCTGAACAATCTGACGAACTTAAAAACTGTGCAAAACGTGCATTCTGTGCAATATGTGCAAATCTGACAATCTGACGACTAAAAACTAGCAAACTGTGCATTCGTGCACATGTGCAAAACTGACAATCTGACGAAACTTAACAATGTGAAAAACATTGCTTTTTTACAATATGTCAACTGACTTACTCTGCAAAACTGTGCATTCTGAGCAATTTGTGCAATTTGACAATCTGACGAACTAAAACTGTGCAAACTGGTGTATTCTGTGCAATAAGTGCAATCTAAAAATCTGACGAACTTAAACTGGCAAACTGTGCATCTGTGCCATTTGTGCAATCTGACCAATCGACGACCTACAACTAGCAACTGTGCATGTCTGTGCACATGTCAAACTGACAAAACTGACGAACTTAACACTGGGAAACAGTGCGTTTTGTACGATATGTGCAACTGACTTTCTCTGCCAACTGTGTATTCTGTGCCATATGTGCAACTGACATCTGACAAACTTAAACTTTGCAAACTGTGCATTCTGCGTAATATGTGCAATCTGACTGTCTGACGAACTTAAACTGTGCTAACTGTGCATTCTGTGCAATATTTGTATTCTGAGATTCTTACAAAACTAACACAATGTATTGACAAACTGAAATGCTTGACAGTAGTATTGACTGACGAAAAAAATAGCAAATTGACAAAATGAATAAACTGTTCAAACTGTGAAAATGAAAAAAATTGACAAAATGACAAAACTACAATATAAAAACTGACCCTAAAACTAAACAACCTGACAAAATGGCAATTGACAAGTCTGTGACAGGCTTACAGTTCAAACTGACAAAAAAATTTCAAAAATTGACAAAAATGAAACTGTGAAAATGAAAAAAGTTAATATGAAAATGACAAACAATTAAAACAAAACAATACAACAACAACAACAAACAACAAACAAGCAATCTGACAAAAGGTTATTGACAAAAAACTGACATTATATTTAAATATTCTAACTGGCGAAAAACTAACAAATTGGACCAAAATGAAACAGTGAAAAATAAAAAATTGAAATATGAAAATGACTAAAAAAGCCAACTAAAGATATGTTATTGACAAACTGACATTATACACTATCAAACTGACGAAAACTAAGACAAATTGACAAAATGAAAACTGACAATATATATTCAAACTGACAATCTGTGCAAACTTTGCGTTCTGCTCAATATTTGCAATATGACGATCTGACATACAGACAAACTGTGTAAAACTGTGAAGTCCCTACAATATGTGCAATCTAAAACATACGACACAACAACTATCTGAGCCAACTGTTGCATTTGTGCAAACTGTGCATTCGTGCAATATGTGCAATCTAAAATCTGACGAACTTAAACTGTTGCAAAACTGTGCATTCTGTGCAATAATGAGCAATCTGACAATCTGACGAACTTAAACTGCGCCAAACTGTGCATTCTGTGCAATTTGTGCAATCTGACAATCTGACGACCTAAAAACTAGACAAACGGTGCCATTCTGGCAACAGGTGCAAACTGGGACAACTGACGAACTAACACAGGGCAACAGTGCCATTTTGTACGATATGTGCAACGGACTTTCTTGCAAACGGTGTATTCGTTGCCATATGTGCAATCTGGGACATCTGACAACTTAAACTTTGCAAATGTGCATTCCTGTGCAAATGTGCCAAACTGACAATCTGCCGAACTAACACTGTTGCAAACAGTGCATTTTACAATAGAGTCAACTGACTTACTCTGCAAACTGTTGCTCCTGGGGGGGGGGCGGGCCGTTTAAAAAAAAAAAAAAAAAATATGTGCAATCTGACTGTCCCTGACGAACTACAACTGTGCTAACTGTCATTCTGTGCCAATATGTGCCACTATGAACAATCTGGCGAACTAAAACTGGGCAAACGTCATTCTGTGCCCATATGAGCAATCTGACAATCTGACGAACTTAAACTGCGGCAAACTGTGCATTTGTGCAAAATGAGCAAAAACTGACAAATCTAGACGAATAAAAACTGCGCAAGTCTGTGCATTCGCGCAACTATGTCCAATTATGAAAAAAAGAAAAACTGTCAAATTGTGTAAACTGTGCATTCTGTGGCAATATTTGTATTCTGAGATTCTTACAAACTAACACAATGTAATGACACAAATGAAATTGCTGAACAGTAGGTATCTGACGAAAACTAGCAAATTGACAAAATGAAAACTGTCAAACTGTCAAATGAATCTCCCTCCCTCCTCTCCCCTAAGTGACAAAAATGAACAAACTTCAATATAAAAATGGACCTAAAAACTAACACCTGAACAAAATGCAATTGGACAGTCTGACATTCTACAGTATCAAACTGACAAAAAACTATCAAATGGACAAAATGAAACTGTGGAAAATGAACAAAAGTTAATATGAAAATGACAAACAATTAACAAAACACTACAACAACAACAACAAACAAACAAACAAGCAATCTGACAAAATTGTTATGACAAACGGACAGTATTTAAATTATCTAACTGGCGAAAAACTAACATTTAATGACCAATATTGAAACAGTGAAAATAAAAAAATTGAAATATGAAATGACTAAAAACAAGCAAACGAAAGATCTGTTATTGACAAACTGACCATTTATTACACTTATCAAAAACTGACGACCGAAAACTAGCAAATTGACAAAATGAAACTGAAAATAACTATCACACGGACAATCTGTGCAAACTTGCTTTCTGCCAATATTTGCAAATGACGATCTGGACATACAGACAACAAACTGTGTAAACTGTGAATCCTACAATATGTGCAATATAACATACTGGACACACTAACTGATCTGAGCCCAAACGGTGCATTCTGTGCAAATGTGCATTCTTGCGCAAAGTGCAATCTGACAATATGACGAACTAAAGTGTGCAAAATGAGGCATTCTGTGCAATTTGTGCAATCTGTCAATCCGCGAACTAAACACTGTGCAAACTGTGTATTCTGTGCAATATGAGCAATCTGAAAATCTGACAACCTAAAACTAGCAAACTGTGCATTCTGTGCAATATGTGCGAACTGACAACTGCCGACACAACACTGGGCAAAAGTGCATTTTGTACGATATGTGCAACTGACTTTCTCTGCCCCAAAAAACTGTGTATTCTGTGCCATATGTGCAATCTGACATCTGACAAACTTAAACTTTGCAAACTGTGCATTCTGGGCAATATGTGCACAAACTGACAATCTGACGAAACTAACACTGTGCAAAACAGTGCATTTTTACAAATATGTTCACGACTACTTGCAACTGTGCATTATGCGTAATAGGTGCAATCTGACTGTCTGACGAACTTAAACTGTGCTAACTGTGCAATTCTGTGCAATATGAGCAATCTGACAATCTGACGAACTTAAACTGCGAAAACTGTGCATTCTGTGCAAAATGAGCAAACTGACAATCTAAACGAACTAAAACTGCGCAAGCTGTGCATTCTGCGCATTTATCCCCCCAATATGAAAAAAGACAAACTGTCAAATTTTTGTAAACTGTGCATTCTGTGCAATATTTGTATTCTGAAAATTCTTAACAAACTAACACAATGTAATTGACAAACTGAAATGCTGACAGTAGGTATCTGACGAAAACTAGCAAATTGACAAAATGAAACTGTCAAACTGTGAAAATGAAAAATTGACAAAATGACAAACTTACAATATAAAAATGACTAAAACTAACAACCTGACAAAATGCAATTGACAGTCTGACATTCTTACAGTATCAAACTGACAAAAACTATCAAATTGACAAAATGAAACTGTGAAAATGAAAAAAGTTAATATGAAAATGACAAACAATTAACAAACAATACAACAACAACAACAAACAAACAAACAAGCAATCTGACAAAATGTTATTGACAAACTGACATTATTACAATATCAAACTGACGAAAACTAGCAAATTGACAAAATGAAACTGACAATATACTATCAAAACTGACAATCTGTGAAAAACTTTTGCTTTCTGCTCAATATTTGCAATATGACGATCTGACATACAGACAAACTGTGTAAACTGTGAATTCCCTACAATATGTGCAATCTAACATACTGACACACTAACTATCTGAGCAAACTGTGCATTCTGTGCAAACTGTGCATTCTGTGCAATTTGTGCAATCTGACAATCTGACGAACTTAAACTTTGCAAACTGTGCATTCTGTGCAATATGTGCAAACGACAATCCGACGGACAACATGTACAAACAGTATATTTTTTACGATATGTGCAACTGATTAACTGTGCAAACTGTGCATTCAGTGCAATATGTGCAATCTGACAATCTGACGAACTAAAACGCTCGCAAACTGTGCATTCTGTGGAGTGGAAAGCAAACTGACTATCTGACGAATTTAAAAACTGCGCCAACTGTGCATTCTGTGCAATATGAGCAAAATAAACAATCTGACGAACTAAAACGTGCAAACAGTGCATTCTGCGCAATATGTTAATTCTGACAAAAAGTAACCAAACTAAAAAAACAGTGAAAAACTGAGCAATCTTGGCAATATGGTGCAAAATGCACAATCTAACAAACTGACAAACTGTGCATCGGGCATATGTACAATCTGAAAAAAAGACAAACTGTCAAATTGTGTAAACTGTGCTTCTGTGCAATATTGTATTCTGAGATTTAACAAACTAACACAAATAATCGCCCAAACGAAATGCGGGACAATTTTGTACCTGACGAAAACTAACAAATTGACAAAATGAAACTGTGAAAATGAAATACTGACAAAATGAAAATGACGAAAACAAGCAAAGTGACAAAATGTTATTGACAAATTGACATTATTACAATATCAAGCTGACGAAAACTAGCAAATTGACCAAATGAAACAGGTAAATAGAAAACTGACAGTATGAAAACGACTCAAACAAGCAAACTGACGAAATGTTATTGACTGAACTGAACTGACAATATACTAACAAACTGACAATCTGTGCAAACTTGCTTTCTGGCAATATTTGCATATGACGATCTGATAAGACAAACGTGTAAACTGTGAATTCCCTACAATATGTGAAAATCTTATATACTGACACACAAAACCTACTGAGCACAATGTGCATTCTGTGACAAACTGTGCATTCTGTGCAATACGTGCAAACTGACAATCTGACGAACTTACACTGTGCAAACAGTGCATGTTGTACTATATGTGCAACTGACTAACTCTGCAAACTGTGCATTCTGTGCAATATGAGCAATCTGACAATCTGACGAACTAAAACTGCGCCAACTGTGCATTCTGTGCAATATGAGCAATTTTACAATCTGACGAACGAAAACTGTGCAAACTGTGCATTCTGCGCAATATGTCCAATCTGAAAAAAAAGACAAAACGTCAAATTGTGTTATCTGGGGCATCTGTGCAATATTTGTATTCTGAGATTCTAACAAACCTAACAAAATTTGTTTTTGACAAACTGACAAACTGACAATATGTACGTGACGAAAACTAGCAAATTGACAAAATGAAACTGTCAAACTGTGAAAATGAAAAATGAAAAATGAAAAAACAAACATTTGAAAATGACTAAAACTAAACAACCTGAAAAAATGTTATTGACAAACTGACATTATTACAATATCAAACTGACGAAATCTAGCAAATTGACAAAATGAAATTGACAATATACTTACAAACTGACAATCTGTGCAAACTTTGCTTTCTGCGCAATATAATGACGATCTGAAGCGTACTCATTACATCAGAGGTACATGCCATGAAACAAGCTTCATTAAACTTTCTTTTTTCCCAACTGGCTTCATGACATATTGCAGACGAATTATCCCAATCGATGAAATGGAGGTTTTCATAAACATGTTCCGCATTTTTTTTAAATATGTACTTTGCGCTGTGCTACATTGTTCTTGTGTTCTTTAACTCGAACTGCCAATAGTCTTTAAGAATAACCTATGTATAAGGATCCACATTAGGGAATAGAATATATATAAATGGTTTCTTTTTAAACCTGTGTCGGGTCAAAAGGTTTAATTTTGGTTAGGAGACTTCTTAGTATATCAGAAGAGCTAAAAACCATATGAATTCACGCGATTCTTCTAATATTCTCAGAACGATTTGTGCAGTTTACTATGCTCATGGTTTTACAAAAACAAAAAATAAAATAAAAACAGAAAAACGAAAAGAAAAAACTGATTTATTAGACGATCTCACTCAAACGAATATGAGGTTTACCAAAAATCGGGAACAGCAAATCCAGGAGTTATCAAACTTTTGCGGAAGAAACCACCGAACGCAAATTATCATTCTTCTGTTCAAATCATGATAACAGTTTAGTACAAAAGATCTTGACTCTAGTACATAATAATACCAGAAGGATAATTATTTAAAATTGCAAAATTTAAACTGATGACATCAATGACACAGGACACCTTACTCAAAATGCGTTCGCTAGTAGACGGCAACCAGACAATCCAGGCAGAAAAATATCATTGAAATTACCTAGATTATTTCATACATTGATATTTCTAAACTATCATAACAAGGCATAATAACCTTAGCAATAATGAACAACCAAAGAGAATAGCGAAATCATAAATAAAAACTTGGGAAGATAAATTAACATTACACAAACACACAGGCAATGACCATAACTAAAATTCTAAAATCAATTCTTCTTTGCTCTTTGATTCATAATCATTTCTTCAATTTTACTTTTAAATTGCATGATTCCTAGTTTAGTAAACTGGCTTCTAAAATCACATGAAATTAAATTCCAATAGGATAAACTCCTGTACAAAAATGTATTTCTAAATGATTCCGAAATTAATGAGGAACTTGTAATGTTGAATGGAATTTCTATCACGATCAACAATTTGAAAAATATTGGGTAGAATACCAAAATATAAGTTATACATTTCACTACTTTGTGGCATTTACTAGTACGCTATAATTCATCCTTTCCTTAATCGTGAAGCAATCAGATTGCAAATCTTGGCTCAAAGTAATTGAACCAAACAAACGGTCAATTCTCTTCTGGAGTACAACATAGTCGGTAGGTGGTGTAACTGCCCAAACCACTAAGTAATAATCAATAACAGAGTGAATATAAGAATCTACAAGTAACGTTTATACATTCTCTCAGTTACGAATCTCTCCATTCTACTTTAATTCCAATTGCTGATGATACCATATTAGTATATTACATACAAATATTCATAATGCTTCTTAAAACTAGGAAACGGAAATGATGTCAAGGTCCTCTAAATCTAAATGGCGGTGGATTTTATCCACAAAGTAAAGGTTTACCCACGGGTTTACCCAAATACCTTGCCAATAATAAATAATATTGGAAACATGGCCCCGTGGACAGCGAACGTCGCAAATTTTAAAATTTAAAAAATGTGCAATGTGGGTCTAGCTATAGCACGTGCTCGCTTATCAACGCGTCCAACTGAGCGTTTCCTATTATTTGTATCTTTAAACTTGCCAATTTCACTGGAATGATGTACATTGTTTACAACAAAACTTTTCTATAAGAAACTGCAAATGTCAGGATTAGACCTGTAGGATACGCCATTCTCTGTCAATGAGGCAATGCTACACTCTTTTTCCAATTTGTTACCTGGCAACTTACTATAAACTGACCATGATGATTTTAAAATGCTCACGTTTAAAAAAACGAATCTTTTATATTTATACCTTATTTCGAATTTTCTTGTATTCCTCCCACGTACGACTGCCTTCTTGAAAAGAAATTCTGATTTTTTGCACAAAGTGGTCTCTCCTAGGCATGGCTCTCCTAATCTCTGATGCTAACCATGGAGATGGTTTACATTTAGCTCTTAATTTCAGGTGAGGGTGCATTGAGCATGCACCCATGCAGTTTCAATTACTTTATCAAATATTTCTTAATATCATCAGCTTTTACCGCCATACAAATTTGGTCAATGGGATCACCACACATAGCTGCTCCTAATCGACATTCTTAAAGTTTCTATTATTTACAAATTTAGGAAGAAACTTTGCTTATTAATATTACAAACATGATAAATTTATTCAGTAGGAGTTGAAGTCAGTAAAGGCCAATCTAAAGTCGCAGTATACTGCGTGTACCACTCACCTAGTCAATCGGATGCAGCATTCATAAAATATTTTGAAAAATGCCGGGATGACATGTTAGAATACAAACATGATATTATTATAACAGGAGACTTTAATTTAGATTACTTTAAAGAGGAGTTTTATGCAATAAAATTGAAAGAGCTAATGACGTCATCTGGATTAAAATTGTTGTATGATAAATTCACAAGATTAGGCGCCCAGTCAGCAACCCTGATAGATCTCATGTACAGTAATAACAAGAATTTATCAGTATATGTAGTCAATGAATGTAATATCAGTGACCATGAAACGTTGATATGTAACTACGATTTTAAACTAAGCAGCACTTTTAAAGGAGACCGTGTCAATGAAAATAAAAGTAGAAATAAAGTACACCCGGACAAAATAAAAAATCAGTTAAATGAAAAATGCCTGTGGTTACCTTTTTGCACTGACGTCCAAAGTCAAGCACGAAATTTTTGTGATAATTAAGTTGGCAATTACTGAATCTACGAGTGTTATAAAGAGTAATGCATCATACGTTAAGCCCTGGGTGGCTAAAAAAAATGTATTAGAGGCTAGAAGAAAATGTATAGCAGAAAGGGTGTCTTTTTTGCAGAATCAAACTCAAATACAATGGAATAGATATAAAGTAGCGAGGAATTCACTGGCAATACGTTGCGAATTGAGAAGAAAAAGTTCTATACGTCAACGATCGATTATAATAAGCACGATGGTAAGGCAATGTGGAAAGAGTTAAAGGTCCTCATTAATGGTAATAAGAAAAGTAAGATCATAAATGACAGTATTGTATTTGATAACAATGAGGTTGTGCATTCTGATTCAGATTTTGCCACGAAATTAAATGATTATATTGTCGAAAGTGTAAAGAAGATTGAACTTGAAATTCCTCTTATCGATTGTGACTTGACACATATTAATGTAGATTCTAGTTTTGATAGTTTTCCAAAAATGCATTTGAATGACTTAAAAATAATTATTTTTAATTTTAAAAATAACAAGGCTTCACCAGACCAGATAAGCGTAGACATATTGAAAAACACTTTTGATATATACAGTGAGCAATTATTAGACCTAGTTAATTTGTCATTGGAAAATGGGGAGATTTACGACGAATGGAAATGTTCAACAGTAATACCAATACCAAAGGTCAATAACCCTAGTAAATCAGAAGAGCTGCGACCCATAAACTTACTGCCTATTTTAGAAAAAGTGATTGAGATATGGGTGCATAAGCATTTGTTGGATTATTTTGAAACACATGAATTGTTGTATAAAATATCAGTCTGGCTTTAGAAAAAATAAATCTACAGAAAGTGCACTGCAAGTTGTAATATCCAAGTGGAGAGATGAAATTAATAAAGGAAACATTGTTATAAGTGTAATGCTAGATCTTAAACGTGCGTTTGAGACTGTTAATAGACCGATATTGTTAAAAAAAAACTAGATAGATATGGAATTGGTGGAAAAGCGTTAGATTGGTTTAAAGATTATTTAAGTGATAGGCAGCAAGTTGTGAAAATAAATAATAGTGTTAAAACTTTTAAATGTCTCGCTACCCGTTGATGACATTTTTTATTTATCGGGTTGTTTCGTAGCGGCGGTAGTGATATCTTTCTGTCGACGTTTCGAAGACCATGTTATCTTCTTCTTCAGGACATGAAAATTATGATATGAAGTTTGTGAAATTCCTCTTGTTTCTTGTTATTGTTTTTTTCTATTGTTATTATTAAAGTTTTTTGATTGGTTAACCTAAATAAGCTTCCTAAATTCACTGTCAGATTATCATTTGCTAGACAACTTTCCTATTTCGTAGTCTTCCACCCCAGACATCTTCCTCTTGAACCGGCACAATCCCTTGGACTGGATCTATGATAACTTCCTCAATAGGGTTGATTTCTTTACACTGTATTGTTTCTCGTTTAGTGACTGACTTTAGAACAGGATCCCATGCATGGCTGAGGACAAAACAGTGATCCCTGTTGAAGTTGTTGGGATGTTTTTTAATTTCTATTGCCTCCCTAACTACTCGTGGCACTGCTGAATCAACCTTGAACAAAACTGACGTTTGATCAAATTGAATTTTATGATCCAATTCTAAAGCGTGATCAGCTACAGCAGACAGGCGTTGATGTCTTTGCAAATCATTTACTCCTCTATCATCTCGGATTGCCTTTGCTGCTAAACCCAGTCGTATGTGTCGTTCATGCTCCTTTAATCTGGTTGATATTTTTCTCCCGGTCTCTCCAATATACACATCTCCACATTCACATGGTACCTTGTAAATTCCACGACTGTCAAATTTATTAGAATCCTTAACGGGTCGAATGAAAGAGCTTATTTTCCTATCTGTACAGAAACTCGTCTTGATGTTCTTTTTTCTCAGTAACCTACTTATTCTGTCGGTGGTCTTGTGAACAAATGGCAGCACTGCTATATATATAATTTGATCAAACGTCAGTTTTGTTCAAGGTTGATTCAGCAGTGCCACGAGTAGTTAGGGAGGCAATAGAAATTAAAAACATCCCAACAACTTCAACAGGGATCACTGTTTTGTCCTCAGCCATGCATGGGATCCTGTTCTAAAGTCAGTCACTAAACGAGAAACAATACAGTGTAAAGAAATCAACCCTATTGAGGAAGTTATCATAGATCCAGTCCAAGGGATTGTGCCGGTTCAAGAGGAAGATGTCTGGGGTGGAAGACTACGAAATAGGAAAGTTGTCTAGCAAATGATAATCTGACAGTGAATTTAGGAAGCTTATTTAGGTTAACCAATCAAAAAACTTTAATAATAACAATAGAAAAAAACAATAACAAGAAACAAGAGGAATTTCACAAACTTCATATCATAATTTTCATGTCCTGAAGAAGAAGATAACATGGTCTTCGAAACGTCGACAGAAAGATATCACTACCGCCGCTACGAAACAACCCGATAAATAAAAAATGTCAAATAATAGTGTATCTGAAAAAATGGGCTGCGATATTGGAGTGCCGCAGGGTAGTGTTTTGGGGGGTTTACTTTTTCCTTATATATATAAATGATATGAACATTTGCTGTCCTGAAGTTTTTTTAAAGTTATTTGCTGATGATGCTTTAGTATTTGTAGCCGGTAGTAACTTCATGGAATTATGCGACAGAATGAATAGTGCAATTGTGAAGATAGTGGAATGGTTTGCTAAAAATATACTTAAATTAAATGTAAGTAAGTCAGCTTGCATGTTAATAACAAGTTCTACTAAAAAGAGGAGAGCTATATTGAAAGAAAACCCTGAGAGAGTTATGATAGAAAATCAAGTATTACAATTCCAGATCACTGTCAAGTATCTTGGTGTTATGATCGATGCCATTTTATCTTTTAATGAACATGTATCATATATTAGTAAAAAAATCTCAAAAAAGGTTGGACTGCAATTCAGAATAAGTAAATTTTTATCACATTGGGCAAGACTTTTACTTTTTAAGACTATTATAGCTCCGCATTTTGATTACTGTGCTTCACTTCTCCTGTATACCAATAAAAGCAATATTGACAAGTTGCAAAAAATTCAATCGAAGGCAATGAGATGTATTCTGGGTTGTAATAAAAGAACACATAGGAAGGATATGTTGAATGCGTTAGGTTTCCATTCCGTCGAACAAAGAATTATGTTTAAAAGTATGTTGTTTTTACATAAAATAGTATGTGATACAGGTGATAACTATTTAAGTGAATTTCTAATGAAAAACTGTGAAAACCATAATCATAACACTAGGAACGCCAAACAGTTTTTTATTAAAACCATGACAAATTGTAGTTCTGAAAGGTCTCTTTTTACTAGTGGCATTAGAATGTACAATAAAATTCCTGATAATGTGAAGGGTCAATCCATGTATTTGTTTAAAAAGCAGTTGAGTGAGTTTGTGAAAAAGGAGTGTCCATTCGGTAACTAAGTGGTGATAAAGGATGTCGTCTGCGGGCATTGGGGAGGGAGTTTAAAAAAAAATTTAAGTCTACATTTTAAATAATAATAATTTTAGTATTTTGTTAGATTTAAGGTTGCTATTATTGTCTTTTAGTTTGTAGGCCTACTTGACTGTCCTGTATTGGATGTATGAAATCAGTGTAATGTATACTAGTTCTGCTGAACTAAATGAAATAAAGAACATACATACATTATCACCTACATTTACAAGACCTGACTGAATAATATTATCATTGCGATTTACATAAACATGATCAATTAAAGTAGCTGACCTATCAATCATAGTAACATACTTAATCAATTGCACTAATCCGTGCGATCTAGTGAGAAACTTGAAATGATTTTTTACTCAAATCAATTTTGAAATCACCTAGAGAAAACAATTCATTAGCTTCCAATTGTTAATTATTTACATAACTATCAAAAGAAACTTGAAATTGTTTTACCTTCACGTGTAGATCTTTATAAGCTACTGTAAAAATCAATGGCTTTATATTAAGAAACTAGAATTTAACTGACTGCAACTCAACATCCAGGGGAAATTTCCTTCTCGGCAATATGAATTACTAATCCTCCCTGTATCCTTTCACGATCAAATCTTGGCATTCTATAATAATTGTCAACAGAAATAAAACCGTCTTGAATGATCAGGATATTTAAAAACTATCACAACTCGATAACACGGAAACGTATAAAAACCACACCACTGAACTTTTTAACCTAGGTTACTTACTTAAAATTTGCGGGGAGAACTCCGTCTCCTTCTTTAAGCATCGTCCATGCCCGATGCAAATTTTAAGTAAGTAACCTAGGTGGAGTGTTTAATGGAGTGGTTTTTATAGTTATCAAGATTAGTTTCACAACAATCAAATTAATTTTAATATTTCAAATTTATTATTGCAATCTATTTACATCATATTTTACACTGTGTATCAAACCTCCCGCACATTTGTCCTTTATTAACCACCAATATGATTCCAAGCAAATGTATATTATAACGTTTTTAAAAACAAATTGTTTACAACTTCATCTTTGTCATTTTAAGTTTTAATTTAATGTTGACTTTTACAGTATCACGGTAGTTTTTTTTTTTTTAGATGTGTGTTTGTGATTTTGTAAAATATTATGCATGTGTATTTTTCATGGCGTATGTGAAAATAACGACACAAGTTAAACTTTTTAATTTCAGTGTGTAATTTAGGCCAAATTCTAAAATAAATAATTTTAAGTGTGGGTTATTAGTTTCGAATTTTGAAAACACTAGAGTATATTATATCCGGTCAAAATATACATTTTCAAATTAGAACAATAAATGAACACTTGCATAGAACAATATTTTTCGTAATAATTATATATAGCCGAATAAAATTAAATATATTTCCTTTGAAATATTTTTATTTTTATAAACGAATACCCTATTGATTACAGTTACTATTGAAACATGTGTTATTTTAACTAAGCCGCCCGTATGTCTCGGGGTCGCAAGTGAATTAAGAGAAGACATTTCTTACAATACAATAATTTAATACAACAAAATTAAGAAGATTTTAAAACCGACCAATACGGAGAGAAAATGTTTGTAATTATTCATCATCTTTTGTTCACAATTAATGTTCAACTGCACATGCACAGTTTTGTAGCGTGCTGTGCTACAGCATTTATGAGAAAGAAAATGACTTGTAATGGTATTGAATAATTGCATTCAAATGCATATTGAAGTTTAATTAAAAGTTCTCAATGTCAACTTTTTACAAAACACAAATTCAAATTATGAAACAATTATTATAAAATCTAAATAATTGGCGCAGAACAAGATATACACCCAAAGTGAAGTATACTTTACGAATAGGCCTACACAAAAATACAAAATTTGTGCAATATTCGCTATCGTTTTGTTTATGAGTGTACAACTTTGGTTTGTAAAACAACACCACATTTTGAAATAAATAAATGCATTGATTGCATTGATATAAATTAAATAATGCATTTCATACACATTCACGTAGAGATTAATATATTGTCTTGACCAACGCAGGTAATGTACTGTGGGACATGTGCCATTTCCTATCTGCTTGTGTCATCCATGAGCGTCAATCCTGATTTAAATTATCAAGTGGCAAATTTAATCTAGGCCATGCAGTTGTAAAGTGTATGCAGATCGAGATGTTGTTTAGAAGCGAATGTCCTTCCGCACGAACCGCAAACTGGTGATTCGGAGATTTTCTTCTTTTTCTTCTTCTTCTCCTTCTTCTTCTTCTCAACACCATATGGAGCGTGCCCTTTGTCAGCCATATATGCATCCACGAACTTGAAGCGGGCAGCCGTTGAGGGCGTTTGCTGTATCTCCTTGTGGATAGATGGAGTGCTCAAGTTGACAATATTGACTGGCGAAGGCACATCACCGCTCTCGGTCTCGGTAGGAGTTGGTATCTGCGAAAGGGTGTCCTTTTCCCTCTCATTGAGAAAAATGGATACGTGATAAAATTGCCTGTGTTTTGGGAAGGGAGGAAAAACTGGGGGTGGTGAGGGAGATTTCCGTACCTTCCTTGAGGCGCAATTGGTGCTCTTGCGGCGATCTTGCCCGGTCTTGGGGATTGCACGTAAAGGAGTGGTAAATGCTGGATTTATCCGATTGAGACTATCTGTATTGCCCTTGGGGGTTGGACGTATTATGGTGTTTGGTGAGAGATTTTCCGTGGTGCGACTTTTCTTCTTGGGCTTAGAGGTTTCACGTACCACGGAGTTGGGCGATGCATTTTTCCTAGTGCGAGTGTCACTATCTTTCCCAGATTTGAGGATAGCACAATTTAGGGAGTACAGTGATTGATTGTTTTGAATATAGATGCGACTAACTTTCCTGCGCTTGTGGGTCGCACGTATGGGAAGGTGTGTTGAGGGATTTCCCGGAGTTTTTCTCAGCAAAGTGGTACTACGTGTGCGATTACCTTTTGTTGCAGGCTTGGCGACGGCAGGTTTCTCCAAGTTTCGCGCTTTCGGTTCCACTGTCTCATTTGCGAAACAATGAATGCGCATGTGGTATTTCATGCCGCGCTCGTACAGATAACCTCTTCCGCACTTGGCACAGTGAAAGGGACGATCCATCGCAACTTCAACAGCCTCGCTCTGAAGATATCAACCTCGTCTATTCTGCAAATACAGTCACAAGAAAATAACCAATCTGCGCGTAGAAATTGTAGAAATTAAAAGGATTTGCGGAGGCGGGGAAAGGTACACACACAGGTCTCTCGCATGACGTTTTTTTGTAGTTGATGAATAAATCAATTAATCAATCCGTATATAGTCTACCCGCTCGTTTACAAACCAAATCGTCCAATCCACCCCTGTACGTCCCGATGCAATCGACGAGTCAGCGATAAGCAAACAAAGATAAATAGAAAATGGAGCAATCTGTAGTATGGACAAGGCAAACACCCGCGGATCAACGCCATAAACGACAAGGCCGATTCGGAACAACTTTTAATTAATCATGTGCCTCGTTGCTGGCTCTCAAGTCTACGTTTACCAAGTACCAAGACAAAAACTGATTGATCAAGTCCAAATAAAAAAATTATGACTTGCGCCGGTATCGAACCCTGGATCCTTTGCCTTTTGCATAATAAAAATTAAACCATTTTGTTGCCCCCCCCCCCCCCCGTGGTTGCGCCACTGGGTATAGTGCAACGAAATGCCGATGGAGACTAGGTGTCGTATCGCATGGGGTTGCCAGAGGTAACCATCTCGACAAGGACAACTTGGTAATCATAAATACCATACAAAAATGCAAAAACTTGCAAAAAAGGGGCCAAGCCGAAAACGAGGAAGATACAAGTGGCTCAACTGCATAAAGTGGTGATATCTAGAAGTGTGGCCAAGCCCATTAATTTGCTTAAAATAATAAATATATTTATGTCTTATATAATAAATTAATAATATATCAATATCCATATTATTATCTAACTATAATTATGAAATAAATATGTTAACAAAAATAACATAAACATTAAATCAATTTATTGAAACATTTATAACTTATTATACTTTATTTATAATTTTTAACTTGGTTGTCGTTACTAACTAACCAAAACATAACCAATCCAAATCCATCGACCAAGCTTTTAATTTGAATGGCGTCTGTTGATTTTGATATTTCCACATGTAAATGTTTCAATAAATTTATTAATGTTTATGTTATTTTTGTTAACATATTTATTTCATAATTATAGTTAGATAATGTATCGTTTTTGATTAATTGGTAAACACTCAAGGTACTATTTATGATGTTTTATTTAGTTATTAAACAATGCCAATTTCGAATTACAAAGATACATCTGAGGCCATGTTCTGAGAGAGAGAGATCTCAAGGTTGGTACACACAGCAACTTTTGTAGTGATACAAGGCTAGTACAAATGTTAGTAGTTGCTGTTGTTGTAAGATTAATTATTACAAATTTAACCGATCTCTTGTTTTCTTAAGGCAAATCTGATCTGAGATTCTGACACCTCAGGATGAGGGATACTTCTTCGGATTTCTATTGGCTGACAATTCCGCTGATCTTGTACGCGTTCCCAGTATGGGCTCCCCTGATCGAATCGACGCAAAATTTCCCTGTCAAATCCTGCTCTGTACTGTCTTGACTGTGTACTCACATCAAGAGGAATGTTGAAGGGACATGTCTTGGGATTCATTAGGTATTGGTGTATCGATTCTCTTAATGTTCGACCATCGATTCCACGAGTATGATTGGTGGAGCTCGGCCACTAGTGTTCGTTCGCCGATGGGAAATATCTCACTGTGTCATGCAACACTTCGCAACAGAGCGACTCTGAGTGCACATGCTGGTACTAACCGTTGTACTTTTAATCTTACTCAATCATCAGTAGCGTATGTAAGTTACGGTGATTTCTTGTTCATATATTCTATTTGAACTATCATGTTTACTCGTCGTTATTTATCTGACCACGCAACGCATCAACACGAGGCCAAACGTGCTATTGTCGAATCCTGCCCAACCAAATCATCACCGGATAAGAAGTAAGAGATACATATCAGAGTGGATGAGGATCATGATTATTCGCAAACATTCGGAACTTATTGGTGGCGGGGTCACTTCAAAGTCACGACCGCACGGGTCAACCGTGTCACTCACTAGAAACCATTAGCAAGATTATAGACGTATTTAGTTATCACCGATGTAACGTTATGGTTCAGTTATTGTAATTATTATTTAGTTTTGAATTTCATTTCATTATTAAATCTACGTTAAATTTAACCATGTTGCGTCAAACTTGTCTCCTAGCAACATCTCACTCTGGCTATTAGCCTAGATCACCACCATCGCCTAATTTTAATAAACCCGGACCGTGAGTAAGAGTGGGTTCCCATTATCGTATAGTATGAAGTGTTTTGAAGGAAATTCGTTTTCCTTAATGAAAAATAATAGTTTTGTGGACTTGTAAAACCAAATTTTCGCATTCTGCTGCAATCGGCATGTTCTTTTGTTTGTTTTGTTTGTCGCATATGATTTTTGAACTTCGACTTTTATCGATCTGCTCTGATCGAATCACCGAGCGCTAAAGCAACCGTCACATTGTTATGAATCTTGTGTTTTGGTTTTTAACGATTTGACATTTGACATTTATCGTCGATTTTAAGTGCTATCAAACATTTGTTGCGACTTTATTGTACGTATATATCGCTTTTGTGCCTACTTAGGCCTACTATCGAAGTTGTGATTGAACATTGTGTAGTTTTTGGACAAATTATTGTATGTAAACCTGTCGCACTAAATCGAAATGCCTACCGGTACCACTAAACGTCGCGGAAACAGTGGAGAAGGCAGAAATGTAAACGTTGACAGTCGACAACCAGATCCGCCTTGTCCTGCAACATCGAGTGCCAACAGTGACAGTGACAGACCTTCGGATCTTCACGTTATTATGGACATCCTTATGGAGGAAAATCGTCGTCGTGATGCTACATTCGCGAGCATGGTGGCAAGTATGAATGTAGGAGCGAACAATGTTTGTAGAATGCCAGATCTTTCTACCGCTATAACGAAGTTTGATGGAGAATCCCAGTCACCAGTAGGGGAGTGGTTGCGATCGCTAGAGGCTACAAGTGCCTTGTAAAGTTGGAAACTGCTCGATCACACTTGACAGGGGCTGCCCGAGAATGGTTTCTTAACAGATATGAATCGATTACGAACTGGGAATTGTTCAGAGAATCTTTCAGAGCTGCATTTATCGGCAAAGTGAGCCTTCCTGAACGCTGGCAGAGAATGACAAGCAGAGAACAACAACCTGGGGAAAGTGTTTATGTTTACTTCCACCAAAAGGTTCGTCTATGCAAGGAATTAAATCTCGATTTTAGTGATATGAAGAAACAGATGATTATCAGTATGCTGTCACGATCATTAAGCAACGCTCTTCAAATTCGCCATCATGAAACTGAAGAAGAGATTTTAAGAGACATCGCTGACTTTGAAGAAGTTGATAAGGAAAGGGCTACCCGAGCTGCATCCAAGAAGAAGGATATGATTACCGGAAGTCATTTGGTACAAACTTCCAAGACACATCGTCATATCGTCACGTCGTTTCCACGACATAATCGACCTGCAAATGCGACCGGCATGAAGCAGAATTTTCCAGCATTTGTACCAACAAGTGTTAGAAACGAAGATCACCGACAAGCTATTGATAAAACTATAACCGACACTCAATGTTACAATTGTTACCGGCAGGGACACTTATCTCGAGACTGTCCAGATCCACAACGTCCACGCTACTGTGTACTGTGCAAGAACGAAGGCCACACACAAAGGTATTGTCCTACAAGCAACCCATCGAGCAACAATACAATATCTTTAGTAAAGAACTGCCATGGTGTAAGTCCGTTAAAATACCTACGAACTGCACTTGTGAATGATGTGAAGGTGCGTGCAATGATTGATCCAGGCTTTAACCATGGTGACGTAGTAACAAAACATACACATGGTTAAAGCCCCGGGTTAAAGCCCTAGAGTATGAATTAAATCATTCGGAAATGTATATGTAGAGGCTTTAACCATGGTGACGTAGTAACCAAACATACACCAGGTTAAAGCCCCGGGTTAAAGCCCTAGGGTATGAATTAAATCATTCGGTAATGCCTATGTATGGCTTAAACCATGGTGACAAAGCAACCAAACCTACACCGGGTTAAAGACCCGTGTCAAAGCTTTTGGGTATTTAATTTTATTAATTTATTAATTTATTAATTCGAACGCAATATTCAGCATGTTTACCCATTATTAGCGCAACAACATCGTCTGCAAAGCATCCGAAAACTACGTTGGGTGGAGGCGTCGGGAAGTCATGGGTTTAATATATTAAAAAAGACTTGAAACCTGCAGTAACCCCTTAAGAGCGTTGGATGATTACGATCGTCCAGCGAGAAACTCTTTTGTGAGGTTGATGAGGTATCTTGGAAATTCAAGCTTTATCATCTTAAATAGCAGACCTTCATGCCACACACGGTCGAATGCTTTTGCAACGTCAAGGAAGACGGCCGCCGTTTGACGCTTAAAAAAAGATTTATTCCTACGTATGGTCTCATACCACTCTAGCCAACTGTTGTACAGACGAGTGTTTGGCACGGAAGCCAAATTGCTAGGGACCCTTAAATTTCGCGAATAACTTTTTTTTACTGAATGATGCTAAATGACTTTTTTATTATTTAGTAGCGAAATAAGGCAATAATCACGTTTTTATGCTAAATTAGAGCAAAATCGGGAACTTTTCTCAATTTCTGTAAGTTTAAGGTCCAAAATATTATGGTTATAATTTGACAATTGGGTATTGAAATAAACATTTCTGTTTTAACGTATAGTTGGCACTATGACAGTTAAAAATATTATTATCGAACATGCCTAGCTAATTCCAAAAAAGTAAACTTTATAAGGCCTAAATATTCATTTGAGTGCAATACAAGTTCACTTCGCTGAAGGGTAGTGATTGCAGTGCTATTTTTATGTCGAAATGATGCCTTTACCTTAAATTTATATACTGAAATTGAAGTTTTTATATATAACTAAATAAGAACTTTTTATTTGCTATTTCTCAGGGAGAATCTTTTCAAATATTTTTGACAGGATAGAGAGCAGGCTAATGGGTCTGTAGCTAGATGTATTTCGTAATGTGATTCCGCAAAGTGCCTTTATACCTATTTTGTAATTTTCATTGTTGTGGAATTCAACATCAAAGTAACAAAATCCACATTTCCCAAACCATCGATCATTTAAAAAATGCTCTTTTAATATCTTATTTGACTAAATGGTTCCTGAACAAGCTTGTAGGTACCATACTCAACACAAACAAAACTAATTTCATAGAGTTTCGGACCAAAGAAAAAAAATCCTTCAAATCAAAACTTGACAAAAATTAAAAACGAAACTGACAATTGTGAAATAAATCAAGTACATACACAGGGCCGTATTAAGGCATAGGCTAAGTAGGCTGGAGCCTGGGGCGCCGGCATTTTGGGGGCGCCAAAGCGCCCCCAAAATGCTCAAAACTCGGCTTCGTGGGCGAGGCGTCGAACTCCTTACAACCAACAACTAATAACTTAAAAATTATCGACAAAATCATGCCAAATCTAGTAAACTGCCCCCATTAGCAATGTCAAAAATCAAAATTTTCTGGGGCTATGCGCCTCAGATCCGCACTATCTGGGAGGCATCCCCGCCGGAGCACCCATTGTGCCAGGACATACTTTTTAAACCATTGTTTCATGGTTTCATGGCCAGTTCTACTTGGAAGCTTCGCAAACGCTTATTCAGGTGCGTTGTTGGATGAGCGTAATTTGTTAAAAACGAAAAAAGCGTAAAATTGCGATTTTCATAAGAAATAATTTTTTGATTGCGCTCAAATTTCACACGAATGTATTCACAAAATTAAGGTTCCGTGAAAAAAATCATTACAAATGGATAAAGCATGTAGGTGTTAAAAGTCGAAGAATTTTTTTAAAACAAAAAAGCGTAAAATTGTGATTTTCAGAAGCAATAATTGTTCAATTTGCGCTCAAATTTCACACGAATATATTATTTCATAAAATTAAGGTTCTGTAAAAAAAAACATTACAATCTGATAAAGAATGTAGGTGTTATAAGCCAAAAAAATTTTAAAATCGTAAAATTGCGATTTTCATGAGAAATAATTTTTCGATTGCGTTCAAAAACGTGGCAGTTCTAAGTTCAGCGATTTCGAAGGCTTCCAGAAAATTTCATCGCAATTGGAGTATTGGTTTAACCGGAATCGTGTTAACAAACACACAAAAATACAAACAGAAAAAAAGAAAGAAAAAAAAACATTCCGGATTTTTTTCTCCAGTGTAGTAGAATGGAACCTTCGCTTCGCTCGCTACGCTCCTCCAAAAATTATTTTATTGACCCCCCCCTACCAAAATGCACTTCTGACGCCACTAACAAATTTTTAGTTTGAATTACGATCACATCATTGACACCTTTGCCAAGAAAAAGGAAAATAAAAGAACGCTTGCCAATGCCTGATTTGCGCGACTACAACGGACGAGTCTATAGGGAAATTATACAATGTGGTGATCGAGTTGAATTGCTAGTTACTAGTTACCTACTTTTTCTTTTTAAGCTTAAATTCATGCATATTATGTTTTTCAGCATGTTGAAATTGGGGGGGGGGGGGGCGTATTTTTGTTTTAAGCCTATGGGCGCCAAATGTCTTAATCCGGCCCTGTACATACAGAAGCTAAAATACTAGGAATCCATTTTGATGAAAATCTAAATTGGCATGCTCATTGTAGCCTCTTGGCCAAAAAACTAAGCTCAGCATGTTTTGCTATAAAATCATTCAAACAAATTTCTTACACCAAAATTTCAAAACTAGCATACCAAGCAAATTTTGAATCACACATGAGATATGGCACTGCGGTATGGGGACATTCCATAATGGCAAATTCTATTTTCAAACTTCAAAAACGAGCTCTCAGAACCATACTTGGCCTCAAACAAGAAAATAACTCATATTCAAACCTCATTGCAAACCTCATTTTATTAAACATAATAATATATACATTTTACAGCCTATATATTTATGAATCTATCATGAGCCTCATAAAGGACAAGTCAAATCAAACAATGAACAAAATTGTCCACTCACATGCCACTAGGCAAGCCACCAATATACACATTAAATATCACAAGCGCAAACTCACACAAGTAAATTCAAGCTAGGGCCTACATGAACATAAAATTATTTAACAAACTTCCATCAAACATAAAAAATGTTTCCAATGTAAATACATTTAACAACAAACTCACATCACTCTTAAAGAATAAGGCATACTACTCAGAAGATGAATTCTTAAATGATAATTGGATGAGAGAAACGAAGACTTCAATTTCACTGACCCCCAAAAAATTTTAGCTCGGGTGTTATTTTTTTTATTTTTTTTATTTTTTTTGTATTTTTGTCTGTTTGTTCGCTCTCTACCGGGCAAACGGCATACGCGATCTGATGAATGGAGGGACCTTCGAAATCTCTGAACTTAGACCTGCCACATTTTTGGGTACAAACGAAGAAATATTTCTCATGAATATCGTACTTTTTAGATTTTTTTCGATTTTTAGTGCGATACTTTCGTGACATTTGGGCCGATTCTGACCAAACGGGTTGGGACACAATGTTCATATTTTACATGGACATTAAGGTTATGGTTATGTAGTAACCTTTGAAAGAAAAAGTTGAAAAAGTTAGCCAGAATCCATAGAATAACGGTTTTAATATGAGTTGTTTAAGGTATATAATAACTAGGAAAACGCTAAAGTCCCGCCGCGTTGATGGATGAGCTTTTTAAAGTTTTTAGTTTGCGTGGGACATCTTTTCTTTTGCAAGTGCTTTGTTTTGCTCCCTACGCATTGTAGGTGATTGTTGTCAAGTTTCTATTGTTTCTTGTCAATTGGTATTATTTACCGTAAAAAAACTTATATTAAAAGCCTTATTTCTATGGATTCTGGCTAACTTTTTCAACTTTTTCTTTCAAAAGGTACTACATCACCATAACCTTAATGTCCATGTATAACATGAACGTTGTATCCCCACCCGTTTGGTCAGAATTGGCCCAAATGGCACGAAAATATCGCACAAAAATCGAAAAAAATCGTAAAAATACGATATTCATGAGAAATATTTCTTCGATTGTACCCACAAACGTGGCAAGTCTAAGTTCAGAGATTTCGAAGGGCCTGTCAAATTTTCATCAAGATCGCATTTGCCGTTTGCCCGGTAGAGAGCGAACAAACTGACAAAAATACAAAAAACAAAAACAAAACAAAAACAAAAATACCCGAGCTAAATTTTTTGGGGGGTCAGTGAAATTGAAGTCTTCTCTTCACTCGCTTCGCTCATCCAACAATTAACTAGGAAAACGCTTAAGTCCCGCGTTGGTGGATAAGCTTTTTGTAAGTTTTTAGTTTGCGTAGGAAAACTTTTCCTTTACTAGGAAAACGCTAAGTCCCGCCGCGTTGAAGGATGAGCTTTTTATAGTTTTTAGTTTGCGTGGCATATCTTTACTTTTGCAATTGCTTTGTTTTGTTGCCTACGCATTGAAGTGATTGTTGTCAAGTTTCTATTGTTTCTTGTCAATTGGTATTATTTACCTTAAAAAACTTATATTAAAAGCTTTATTTCTATGGATTCTGGCTAACTTTTTCAACTTTTTCTTTCAAAAGGTACTACATCACCATAACCTTAATGTCCATGTATAATATGAACGTTGTAGCCCCACCCGTTTGGTCAGAATTGGCCCAAATGGCACGAAAATATCGCACAAAAAATCAAAAAACTTATATTTAAAGCTTTATTTCTATAGATTCTGGCTAACTTTTTCAACTTTTTCTTTAAAAAAGCAATACATCACCATTACCTTAATGTCCATGTGAAATATGAACGTTCGAGTTCCACCCGTTTGGTCAGAATCGGCCCAAATGCCACGAAAATATCTCACTAAAAATCGAAAAAAATCGTAAAAGTACGATATTCATGAGAAATATTTCTTCGATTGTACCCAAAAACGTAGAAAGTCTAAGTTCAGAGATTTCGAAGGTCCTGTCAAATTTTTATCAAGATCGCATATGCCGTTTGCCCGGTAGAGAGCGAACAAACAGTCAAAAATACAAAAAAAAAAAAAAAAAAAAAAAACACCCGAGCTAAATTTTTTGGGGGGTAAGTGAAATTGAAGTCTTCGCTTCACTCGCTTCGCTCGCTACGCTCATCCAACAAGTGCTTGTTGAATGCATTGTAGGTGATTGTTGTCAACTTTCTATTGTTACTTGTTAATATTGTTATATGACCTAAAAAAAACTCATATTAAAACCTTTATTCTATAGATTCTGGCTAACTTTTTCAACTTTTTCTTTCAAAAAGCAATACATCACCATAACCTTAATGTCCATGTAAAATATGAACGTTGTAGCCCCACCCATTTGGCCATAAATGGCCCAAACATCACGAAAATATCGGGAAAAAAATCGGAAAAAATCGTAAAAGTACGATTTCTGTAAGAAATATTTCTTTAAATGTCCCTTAAATCATAAAATATCTAATTTCAAGGATTTTAAACGTTCCCATAAAGTTTCATCAAGATCGGAGTAGCCGTTCGCCCGGTCGCGAGCCAAATATCACCGAAATATCGCATTAAAAATCAAAAAATCGTAAAAGTACGATATTCATGAGAAATATTTCTTCGATTGTAACCAAAAACGTAGCAAGTCTAAGTTCAGAGATTTCGAAGGTCCCCTATAATTTTCATCAAGATCGCATATGCCGTTTGCCCGGTAAAGAGCGAACAAACAGACAAAAATACAACAACAAAAAAACAAACATACAAACAAACAAAAAAAAACACCCGAGCTAAATTTTTTTGGGGGTCAGTGAAATTGATGTCTTCGCTTTGCGCATCCAACAAGTAACAATAGAAACTTGACAACAATCACCTACAATGCGTTCAAAAAGCACTTGCAAAAGTAAAGAGATCCCACTCAAACTAAAAACTAACAAAAAAGCTCATCGATCAACGCGACTAAAAAAAGCGTTTGCGAAGCTTCCTAGTTGGTAAACATACGTACATGTGCCAACATGTGTAGTGTTATGTGTTATAAATTGTTATATTAGGTATTTAAACATCTAGGGCGACGGTCGTCGCCCGGCAGACAAGCGCATGCGACTGCTTAGGCGACACGAACTCCAGCCCTGTATACAGCTACCAGAGTTGGGGGGTTTTCAGCTATCTGCACACGCCGCCCCGAAAGAGTTACAATCTTGAAACTCGGTATATGACCTGGTATGTGGTCCATGACATACCAAAAAAAAAATCAACCCGATCCGACAATTACTCGTTCTGTGTTAAAAAAGGCTCTCAACATCGTCAAATTCCTTTCGGCTGGCTGGTGGCTGGGTGGGTGGATGGGTGGGGGGCTGGCTGGCTAGGAGTTCTCTGCGGAGATTAATTTAGCCTACAGAAAAAACGGTAAATCTTAGAACTATGAAACTTGGACCACACTTAGATGTACTTCAGACGCAGTGACTTTTGCTTTCAAAACCAAAATCGGGTAACAGGGACAGGAGAAAATCAAAATTTGGATGATAATCAAAACGCGTAATTACCAAGGCGTGGTAATTTGTACAAACTTGAAATTAAACATGCTATTTCCCATTATCAATATCTTGCGTCCAAAACACAAGGGGCTAAATTTGGGGATGACCATGGGCCCAAAAATGACAAAAAACATATCTGAACTTTAAGAAATGAATCATTCAAAGAAAACGCTACAACTGAGATGTTTCAAACGTGGAATACATTTTGATATCTCTCATTCTTTATCACTTTTGAATATGGAAAGCAAAATTGGGTAACGGGTACCGGAGAAAATCAAAATTATCAAAAGTAGGTAATTCCGTACTCTTATGAATAATACGCTATACTGAGAAAACGGTTCATCTTAGAACTTTGAAACTTTGGCCACACTCAGATGTACCTCATATAACCAAAACCGGGCAATTGGGACCGGGGAAAATCAAAATCAAAACGCGTAATTACTCAGGCGCAGTAATTTGTACAAGCTTGAAATTAAACATGCTCTTAACCATTATAAATATCTAGTGCTTAAAACACAAGGGTCAAGGGTTATCTTTGGGAGGACCGTGGGCCCAAAAATGTCAAAAAAACACTTTGAACTAACAAATTTAATCATTCAAAGTCCATCATTCACACCTTGATAGCAAACGAACAACAAAAAGATGTAATATCCAACCAAATACTAAAATTTGTAAAAAAAAAAAAAAAAACGGCAGCCAAGCTCTCCTTCAAAAGTCTTCGGCTGTGAATGCTGTGAGATATAGAAGTTGAGCCTAGCTTTTTATTCTTTCTCCCTAGTTTCGCTTTGAAAATAAGTAAGATCATTTCGCCTGTTGACGAGCGCCAAGCCAACGATTTTTGTGGTAAAAAAGTAAAATGTTTAAACTCGAAATCATAAAAAAATGGCTTGGCCATTGAATTTGGTTCATGGCCAAGATTTTTTTTTCGTTGGCTTGGCGCTCGTCAACAGGCGAAATGATCTTACTTATTTTCAAAGTGAAACTAGGGAGAAAGAACAAAAAGCTTGGCTCAACTTCTATATCTCACAGCATTCACAGCCGAAGACTTTTGAAGGAGAGCTTGGCTGCCGTTTTTTTTTTTTTTTTACAAATTTTGGTATTTGGTTGGATTTAGACCTACTACTCGTAGACTCGTAGACCTCGTAGGCCTACATTAGTAAGTAGTAGGTATAAAATAAGATTAGTCTATTAATTTGTAAATATAGGTCCTACACTTTCCATATACCCTAACTACAAGATGTAATTTTTAATCCTAGGGGTCAACTGTGTTATCTAAACATAAAACTATGTATGCAATACTTAATGGAAATTAAGCAACATTCATTCATTCATATCAAAAACAGCCATTTCAGTTCCTTAAAAAAAAATCGCTTCGCAAATTTGCCTCCGGCGACCGCCGCGCGGGGAGGTTTCTCATTGTAAAGAAATTTTCTTGCCCACTTAGTTTTGAAACCAGAGGTTCGTTCGTCTGTGTTTATTTGGTGTAACACTGACTTACACTAGTCGAATTCTACACTGAAAAGTGTAAAGCGGAAATAGTTACTTTTTACGGAAGTAGTAGGTTAGTGTAACGTACACGGACGTCCACAAAAAACGTCCACATTTCTGTTACGAAATTTACTTAAATGTAAAATGTAATTACCTCCCATTGTAAAAAGGTAAGAGTCCTCTTTCTTTAAAGGGACCCATTCTCATCCCTCACAACAATTACTTACAGTCTCGGCCTCCATGTTTATCGTTTTATGGCGCGCAATGTCGGTGTAAATTCTTTACACGAGCAAAATAGGCCGTGTAAATATATCCTACACTGTCTACACGAGTGTATACACTAACTGTACAGAAAAACGCCGACTTAAATTTTACACTGTTTACACGGACACAGAAAAACGGACCAGTGTAGATATTCGCTTACACTAGTGTAAAGTGTAACACTAAATGTACACAGACGAACGAACCTCAGGAAACGCCACTGCCCGGTGGGTATTGCCACGCCCCCCTGAGACCACGATTTTGGTTGCATAGCCTCTCATTACTAGTAAATATCAGTTTAGATTTTCAAACGTGTTTTAGGCTTTTAACTAGGGAAACGCCAAAGTCGTTTATTTATTTATTTATTGAATCCATGGACATGTACATGGTACACATATCGGATATACATACATATGTCTAACCGTTACATTTCACAAATAACAAATAACAGATGACAAATAACAAATAACAATTAACAGATAACAAATACAAATTCAAAAGAATACAATAACAATTATAAATTTCAATATGGTAAAAACTCTAAGTGGAGGGATTTAGGAATTCGTCTAGAGAATAAAAAGATTTTTCTAGCAAATACTTCTTAAGGTCAAACTTGAATGATTTGGAATTTTTGATATCATGTGGGAGATTATTGTAGAGAATGCGGCAAAGGAACTGTGGACTACTTTTATAAAATGAATGTCCAAACGACGGGATGAAATATTGGCTACATTTCTTGTGTTGTGACTGTGATTGGTCAAATTGGTGGGGAAAAGCTCAGGGTTGGAATGGACAAAAGTTGCAGCTGTTTGAATTAGAGTTGAAGTTAGGGTAAGAATACGTAATTTGGGAATGTATGTCCTGCAAGATGTCCGCCTAGAGAGACCAGCGATTATTCTTGCAGCTCTTTTTTGAATGATAAATATTCGTTGAGCATGGACAGACGAGCCCCAAAAAAGTATACTATATGAGATGATTGAATGAATAAATGCATGATAAACTAAAAGAAGGGATGATTCGCTGGCGATGATTTTAAGTTTACGGAGCATGAAGCAGCCGCTTAGTAGCCTGGAAGCAATTCGGTTGATATGGGGGGTCCAATCGAGGGATTCAGTTATGGTGAGGCCTAGGACTTTATTAGATGATGCTCTTGAAATGCTATTTCCATCAAGACGAATTAATGGGCTAGACAACGGTTTAAGGTGATTGGTATAGAAAGTGAGGTACACTGTCTTAGATGGTTGCAAGGATAAACGATTTTGCTCACAGTAATATGATATTGTAGAAGCTTTCTTTGAAGCCATTTGAATAAGAGGCAGGTTAGTTGGGTCAATAGGTTGAGTGGAAGAAAGTTTGGGCATCGTAATTGATAGACGAGTGAGTGACCTATGTGTTGAGTACCCGGGAACATCCCCTTTCCTCCCCTATACCTAAGGCTGGATCTAGCCCAGTATGGGGAATGATACCAGGTATTCAATACATGGCTCACTCACTCGTCTATCAACGACTTTGGCGTTTCCCTAGTCTATTAGGCTAAGGCGCCCTTATACCCGGAATGTGGGAGACCTGGGTTCAATCCCCTGGTCGGATAAGATTTTGTAGTTTATGGATTGTATTTAAAAAAATATTAAACATGTTTTGAAATGCATATGATATAACGCAGTTTAGTCTACATCAACTGTGACAATACTATGGAAAACATAGCCAGTATAAAATAAGAGTGAAGATTGCAAGGTTTACTCAATCTCCCAGCGGAATTTGGGGGTACCTTGAACATGCAAATTACTATACTATTTGGTCACTGCATAACTGCATCACAAATATTTTTTCCACTGCCTCCATTGCAACCGAGCTACATCTAAGAGGCAGTGATTTTTTCAAAAGCGAAACCATTGTCGATAAAGAATTCCTACACATGTTAGGCCTATTTTTCAGTTTATTATTTCTTGACTCTTGTAGGTTTAAATCGGAATGGATTGTGCTCATTTTGTTAGCAGTTCTCAGTTACCTGGTCACGGATGTCTGTTTAAAATTTCAGGTCAATCTATTTTACCGTTCGGCCGTATGGGACCGGACATACAGACATACATGCATACATTAGACACAGTCACGACCAAGGCCCGATCGAGTAGCGTAATAAAGACTTCGTTTCGCTGCGCTCACTCGTCTAAAAATAGCAAGTTTTCAAACTTTGATTAGTGTGGCTGGAACTTTGCCCTCACTTTAAATTGATAACACTAGAATAGAAGTAAAGCACGCCTACTTGTACCTCCCAATCGAGCAAAGGCCTGCCACCTGCCATGTAAAACAAGGAACTGCTGACAAATTCACATTCGAAAAAATGTAAACATGTATGTTATACCCTATGATCAACAGTAGAGCTGGCCTACCTTCATTGGATTACAAAAACATATCACCAACCCTGTACTGGTACCGGTTATGTGTCTATTACATTGCAGGTCCAGTATTTTCACAAAACTTAAACAACTTAATCTTGATAAAACTGTCTGCATATCTTTCTCTCTCTACCCACAGAAACAAATTGAACAAAGAACAGTCGAAATTCACAATGCATCCTGCAATACTAGACCAAACATAAATGCACATGATGCATCAAGGTGTAGGCCTAACTGCTATGAATTAAAAACTGTTCTAACTACCAAATACCTTGGTATTACCATTGATAGTGCCCTTAATTGGAAAACTCACATCCTTGAAATCATAAAGAAGATAAGAAAAATAGCCTACAAATTCAACTTAAAAACATAATTAACTTCCACACCCTTAAAGTAGTCTACTATAGCCTAGTGCAATCATACTTACAGTATGGAATTATAGCCTGGGGAAATGCGCTCGAAACTCACCTAAAGCCCTTACACACTCTACAAAAAAAAAATACTAAAAACAATGCTTAACAAACCGACTTGATACCCTACATTAGATACTTTCCAAGATAGCAAAATCTATGATATAAGAAAAATTTATGTAAAATCCCTGATGATACACCAACACAAAAATGTAAACCAAGTCAAACAAGCATCACACAAACATACAACCAGATCTATAACACTAAAAAAATTAATAATACCTAGAAAGAATACATCTTTTGGACTCAGACAAAATAGCTCTCTAGGTCCCAAGATCTATAACACAATTCCAGATGATATCTAAGTATCTATAGTAACTTAAACAAATTTAAAAGTAATCTCCACAGATGGCTAGCATCAAAAGACTTATTATTGTACAAACCTATTTAATTTAACTTACAAAAACTACCAATAGGCTAGCACACTAAAAACATATTTTTGAATAAGTTAGATCAGATCATCTTTAGATTAGCAGATTAGAATTAAGTAAAATTGTTGAATGCTAGAATAAAGGTTCATTCATAACCAACTTAGGCCTCTAACTTAGCAGCTAACTTAGCCTCTAACTTTAGGTTGCTGTTCATGATAGATATTTAGGCCGCTAACTTAACAGCCACTGCCTCCTAGATGTTGCTCGTGGCAGAGTGCTTTACAGCCATACCGTCGCCTCTAACTTTAGGTGGCTGTGCATGATAGATGTTTTTAAACCAATCACAACACAGATTTGCAGTGTTTACTTTTATCGCGCCAATGCTTGACATACAATAACATTCAGCATTCAGTAAGTAGGCCTAGCCTAGCTCTACTTAGGTAGCATTATAGAATTGATTGACTATAGACTGTACAGTTTATTAAACAATAATTGATGGTAAAAATAATAAACGTATTTATTTAAGACAACGTGACGTAAGCCTTAGGCCTACATAACCTCACATGGCCTAGCCCTAGCTGGGGGCTAGGCCTAGTACCGCAATAAACGATAATAATACTGACGGTCAGTTGACATTTCTGCCCCAATCGATAGCCAAATGTTTTCTTTTATATTCTTATCTTTGTATAAAGACGAAGATTTTACATATAGCAGTGGCCTTTTCATGAATTCGTTCAATAGCTTTTCATCGAACAATAGCTGATGTTCCTTGGGATCCATTTTTGCTGTTTGTTTACGTTTTCAATCGGATATGACCGGAAATTGTCGGCTCGAGTCTCTCTCTGATTGGTTAAAAGCTTAATGTTAAGTTAGCTGCTAAGTAAAACCTTGGAGTTTGCAAACTTTCGGTTGCTGATAAGTGTAAGTTAAAGGCTAAGTTTTGGTCATGAACAGACGTGTTGTTTTCCATAAGACAAACCTTTAAGTTAGAGGCTAAGTTAGCTACTAAGTTGGTTGTGAATGGCCCTTAAGAAATAGGATTAAAACTCAGGGTTAAAAATAAATAAAAAACACTACAAAGTATTACTGCCAATTAACAATTATGTTTTTAATACTATGATTTTGAGTATGTTTTATATTATATCAGATCAGAAGATCAGATTTAGAGTTAAAACATTAGAATTAGAAGTAGGATTAGGAAGCTTGAAATCAAAACTACCAAATTTAACAGTTCCTAAGCAATAATAATACTGAACAGGTTTAGAACTTTAGAAATAGAAATAGAAGCTGAAATACCGGTACCGGTAAAGCTAATATTATGATTAGACTTAGAATTAGAATTAAAATTAGAATTATAATTATCCTAACGAACAGTCCCAAGAACAATTCACAAAATAAAACAGACCTTTGAACCATAAGCACTAAAAACAAAATAAATACAAGTCATCTCTCAAGTCATCTCTCGACGTCCACCGCCATACACCACATTATAACTACCTCCTTTCCCACGCACACGTGCATATGCACCTATGTGGGTTTTCAGATCTTTACATACCTGTCTAGAAAATATCACTATTAAATGCTTATTATAGTAACTGATGTATACAAACTGAATAATTTAATTTAATAACTTACAGGTACAAAAAAAGACTGAATAAACTTTATCTTTACCTTTATCTTTATCTTTAATAGGGCGGAGGACTATGGTGATTTGCCCTGGGTCCTAGGCCTGAACCTTGAAGTAGGGCAGGTCCAAGTCCAGGCAACTGGAATCTTGAAAATTAAGTTTTATGCCTATGCCTATGCATGCTTCGAGAGACCGACAGTGTTGACTCGGTCCCGGGTTCAAATTCCGTCGAGACCGGCAATTCTGACTGAAGGTTTTTCCTGAGGTTTTCCTCGGTCGTTACTGCGAATGCAAGGGATTGAGTTCTCTTAAACAGCTCGCGGACATCCCTTCACAATAGGGTATATGCAAGAAGTTCAAAAATGCTAATTAATGGGTATTTCCTGATGTTCTTTTAATTCTAAACACAAACAAATTGGTTTGAACGTTTGAAAAAAATGTATTCTATAAGAAAACTGTGTTTGAAAATGCGTAATTTTCAAATGCCGCCGTGGCAACCGATAACGCGCTCTGATTGGTCGTGACGTCACCCGCCATGTAAGAGGCACGTAGAGGCAGTGGACTTGCTTGGTTGACGCGCAAATCCAATACGCAGGCCTACCTGACAGAATGGATTTAAGGAAGGCAGAGGCTAATAATATTAATAAACCAGAAATCTCTGATTCTAATAGGGAAATGAGTAATTAACCATACTTCACTGTCATTCGATACAAACCTACCCAAATTAACTTTCCCGCAAAACCTCCGTGCGCGAAACCACCGTAAGAACAGCTATCTAGGCCTAGGATTTTCAAGTATGTTTGGCTATTCGACGCCTAGAAGGGCAATGTATACAAGAAAATATATTCATGTAATTTATACAGTAAGACACAATGAGTAATTTATCATAATACAATGCCACCACTAATTAATAACGAATATAACGTACCAAAAATACGTTTTCCCGTGCATAACCCCCGAGATTGTACGCCTATAGGCCGGGCATATAGCTCGGCCTACAATTAAAAGTTAATTTTGCACGTAATTTATACAGTGACACATGATTAATTGGATGAGCGTAGCGAGCGTAGCGAGCGAAGCGAAGATTCCATTTCACTACACTGGAGAAAAAAATCCGCGATGTTTTTTTTTTTTTTTTGTATTTTATATATTATTTTTTTATTTATTCCGGCTAAACCAATACTCCGATTGCGATGAAATTTTATGGAGGCCTTCGAAATCTCTGAACTTAGAACTGCCACGTTTTTGAGCGCAATCGGAATTTTTTTTCTTATAAAAAACGCAATTTTACGATTGTTTTCGATTTTTTAAATAATTCTTCGACTTATAAAGATATTCGTGTGAAATTTGAGCGTCATCAAAAAACTATTTCTCATGAAAATCGAATTTTTACGGGTTTTTTCTTTTTTAAAACAATTCTTTGACTTTTAACACCTACATGCTTTATCCTATTGTAATGATTTTTTCATAGAACCTTAATTTTATGAATTAATATACTCGTGTTAAATTTGAGCGCAATCGAATAATTATTTCTTATGAAAATTGCAATTTTACGATTTTTTTCTTTTTTAAAAATTACGTAAAAATTGCGATTTATTAAAAAAATTAAGTTAATTTTTAATTTAATTTAATTTAATTTAAAAAAATCTTCGACTAAAATGATTTTTTCACAGAACAGAAAATCCGCGTAACACAATGCAGCTCAATGCACCAATTACGCTCATCCAACAACGCGGCGGGACTTAAGCGTTTTCCTAGTCATAATACAATGCCACCACTAATTAATGACGAATATAACGTACCAAAAAAATACGTTTTCCCGTGCATAACCCCCGAGATTGTAGGACTAATAATCTCGGGCGTATAGCTCGGCCTACAATTAAAAGCTAATTTTGCACGTAATTTATACAGTAAGACACATGAGTAATTGGATGAGCGTAGCGAGCGAAGCGAAGATTCCATTTCACTACACTGGAGAAAAAAATCCGGAATGTTTTTTTTTTCTGTATTTTTGTGTGTTTGTTAACACGATTCTGGCTAAACCGATACTCCGATTGCGATGAAATTTGATGGAGACCTTTGAAATCTCTGAACTTAGAACTGCCACGTTTTTGAGCGCAATCGGGAAATTTTTTCTCAAAAAAAACGCAATTTTACGATTTTTTCGATTTTTTAAAAATTTCTTCGACTTATAACACCTACATGCTTTATCCTATTGTAATGATTTTTTCACAGAACCTTAATTTCATGAATTAATATATTCGTGTTAAATTTGAGCGCAATCGAATAATTATTTCTTATGCAAATTGCAATTTTACGATTTTTTCTTTAAAAAAAATTACGATAAATTAAAACAATTAAGTTAATTTTTAATTTTATTTAATTTAAATATAAAAATTAAGTTAATTTTTTATTTAATTTAATTTAATTAAAAAAAATCTTCGACTAAGTAATGATTTTTTCACAGAACAACAGAAAATCCGCGTAACACATGGCATCTCAATGCACCATATACGCTCATCCAACAACGCGGCGGGACTTAAGCGTTTTCCTAGTTTATCATAAAACAATGCCACCACAAGAAGCAAGATTAGAAAATGATTTTAAAGGCTCACGGACATTAATAATTAGCATAATCGTTTTGGCAACCACAACTCATGTTAATTTACCACCGTGAGGTTAGCGATCGGGATTTTCACTTTCATGTAGGATGGCTATTCGACGCCAAGAAGGGTAATGCATACAAGAATACATATTTATGTAACTTATACAGAAAGATAAATTAGTAAATTATCATAATACAATGCCACCTCTAATCAAAACGAATATAATGTGTAAAAAAAAAATCCCCCGTGCGAAACCCCCGAGATTATTGACCTATCGGCCGGGCATATAGCTCGGCCTACAATTTAAAAGTTCGTATTAGCAACCACAACATTCCGTCCCTATCATCATTACTATGTTACATGTCAATTTACGCCTCAAATCTTTGGGAACACTTAAATACAGCTTATTTAGCGTAGCTACACAAGTGCTAGTGCATAAAGGAACAACACAATACTTATTTTTCGATATTCATTGCTGATTGCGCCCGAGCAAGGTGCGTGAACTTGGCACCCCCACTTTGCGCACTAATTCTGTCACTAGTCAGACTATTTAGTGCTCAATTAGTGCTTTCTAACGCACTCGGCCCCAGAATTAGTGCACGGTTAGTTTAGGAATGAATTACTAATTAGTGTTGGGGGTGCCAACTTCACGCTGCACCCCCACTTTGAGCACTAATTTCTAAACATGTTCCTCGAATTAGTGCTTAATTAGTGCTTTCGATTCCACCGAATCCCACAATTAGTGCACTTTCGGTTTGGTCCCTGCGACGCGGCGTCTGTTGGGGGTGCAGCACCCTCACATTGTTTATTTTCAAATTTTCTTTTACATGTATTTAGTGCTTAATTAGTGATTTCCATCTCACCGAATCCCATAATTAATGCACTTGCATGCAATCGTCGACAATTTAAGCAATTATGTGAATAACTTTTAAAAAAAATACAAATTTTGAAAAAAAAATTTACAAAAAACTTTTTATTTTTAAAATACTACATTGTGTAAAATTTTGAAGCTATTTGCTGTTAATTTCTAGGAGATAATATTTTTATGGAACCCTCCCCTTAACAAACTTAGCAATATTTGAGAAATATCGCATCATACACACGTTCTAACTTGACATTTTGGTGGACAATCGGTTTAAAAAACTATAATGCATAATTTGTGCATTTCAATACCAGAAAAATTACTTGAAACCAGAGAAAAATATCGCAACCGGAATGTCGTGACCCTCCTTAGACCCTTCAGCATTGGGTTGCGCCAAATCAACCCTTCCCCCCTCGCTTACAAAGGTCCTGCATCCGCCCCTGACAGGCTGCTAGTACTGTGTTATTTTAAAAATATTTATTTATTTATTTATTTATTTATTTATTTATTTATTTATTTATTTATTTATTTATTTATTTATTTATTTATTTATTTATTTATTTATTTATTTATTTATTTATTTATTTATTTATTTATTTATTTATTTATTTATTTATTTATTTATTACAATGTCCAACTTTTTCAAGAACACATTATCTTTGTTGTTACAAAAAATATTTTTTAAATTAAAAAAAAATTATAGAATAACACATAAATAAATTACTAAAAAAAGTTTTTTTTAAAACTCTGACGGCTATGTGGCCTTAAAGTAGTATTTAATTATATTTATTTAATGGCTTTTTACATACTACCATGTAGACACAAATACGTACACGTTAATGGTATTTTCTGGTTTTTCTGGTTTTGATGCATTCAAAAAAATTTGTGTAGCACAAAATATAAAATTAATTCAAACAACTCTCCATCTTCCATCACATATGACAGCACATGAACAGTATTCGGTATTCAGTATTGATATTAAACATAGATCTTAGTTAATGCGTTTTTTAGGTATCAATGTGTGGTACATAAAATAGTTTGAAATGTATTGCAATAGTAGTCAAAAGTAAATGTTTACATTTTGGTGCACACATAAGTCATGAGACTTGGGCTGTCATTGGGGATACAGAGCATCCATACAAAAAGTAACCTGATTGGCAGGAAAACAAACAGACGTCGATCCCTGTGACCAAACCGGAAGTGCACCAATTATGTGAAACAGTGAGATCAAGAGCACTAATTAAGCACAAAATATAAGTAATTTTTTTTAAAAACAAAGTGGGGGTGCTGCACCCCCAACAGACGCCGCGTCGCAGGGACCAAACCGGAAGTGCACTAATTATGGGATTCGGTGGGATCGAAAGCACTAATTAAGCACTAATTCGAGGAACATGTTTACAAATTAGTGCTCGAAGTGGGGATGCAGCGTGAAGTTGGCACCCCCAACACAATTAGTAATTCATTCCTAAACTAACCGTGCACTAATTCTGGGGCCGAGTGCGTTAGAAAGCACTAATTGAGCACTTAACAGTCTGACTAGTGACAGAATTAGTGCGCAAAGTGGGGGTGCCAAGTTCACGCACCTCGCCCCAGCGCGTGTTATCCCAATGCGTCCGCTGGTAGCCTACATGGCAGGTGACGTCACGAAAATGGCGCGCGACCAGGTGCGTTTCAAAACGCTAATTTCACCAAGAAAACTAAAAACAATATTACGGCCAAACTAATAAATGTAGAGATCCAAATTTTTTTGGTTTTCTATAGGGTGTTAGTGGCTATCGAAAAAATACACTTACAGAATTTGTGCAAATAGCCTATTGTACTATCCGCAACATACCTAGTTAGACACCTGAAGAAGAATTGCTTGAATTGCACCCTGGGCAGGCTTCCCACAAAAATTATTATTGAGCGAGCGTAGCGAGCGTCTCCACTTGACTCTTATGGCTCGAATGTCTTTTTTTTTTTTCTGTTACTGCTTCGATACAGGTCGCACCGTTTCTCTGATCGACCTGAAATTTTGCACACATGTACATACCACCTAGGCGGGTTGCTGTATAGTTTTTGAACAAAATCCAATCGTTGGTTATAAAAAATAAAAAAAAAAATAAAAAAATAAAACTTTTCCGATCGTTATGAAATTTTGCAGGGTCAATAAGTACACCATTCTCTCCTATTTTTCAAATTTTCAGCTAAATCGGTCAAGACGTTAAAGACTAATTGGTAATCATAATTCGAAAAATTATGCTAAAAAATGAAGGAGGCAGTGAAGATACAAAGATACACTTTAGAAGGCATGACGTGAATTAGTACAATGCAAAGATGTTAGAATAGTATACAGTCAGGGTCCACTAGATACTTATGCTAAGCTGCTGTAAGCTGGGTCTTCTCACCTGATGTAAACAAACCGCCATTTTATATCTTAGCGTGTGTTTTAAAAATAATCTGGAGCGCTCCGAACACGCTCTGTAATATTATCCGTAGCAGAATGTGCTATGTTTTTGTTTTGTTTTGACAGATCATGGACAGCAAGGATTTGGCATTGTGGATTGTTACCATTATTACTTTTGTCTTTAACTAGATTGTAGTTACAACTCCACGATAACAGATTGTGTGTGCATAAGTCTAGGCTAGCTAGACTTTGTGTGGGATTTTTCATAGACCAAGGCCTAGACCTTACCCAATAAATAAGCGTTCTTGTAGTCTGGGGATTACGCCCCTAGGCATAAGTCGACGTAGAGCTTAGGTCTAGAGGTTAACCGCGTTCTTAGGCCTAGGCCCTAGGCTTAGAGCAGATTTAAGTTCAAGTTTGATTGAAATGAATCATTAGGTTTTGGTTTATACATGGTGGAAGTATGGTTTGGCTGGGCTCATCTTTATCTCACCAACCACATCAATGCTGTTTGCCTCGGGCCCTAATATCCATTATGCAAATGAAAATTGAGAAATGAAGATTAAAGATATTAAAATTATTTACATCATAATGTTACCTGCAAATATAATAATCAAAGAATAAAAGTGGTAGACTATTATGTATTTATTGCATTCAAATGTGCAACCGACTAATCAAATTGATGTCCAGCTGCAGTTTTCTGTTTGTTTACAAAATCTCTTTGAGGTCCGTTGGATAATGTGTGCGTGCACTCAGTAGACACATTATCAAGTGGGCCTTGACTTCAAGATATAAAATGGCGCTTATACATTGTGGAAGTACAAGCGAAGACCCACCTTACAGCAGCTGTTAGGTATCTAGTGGACCCTGGTATACAGTGTACAATGTCAATATCCAGTTAGGCCTACACTGTGTGGTGGGCCTTATGGGAATGTCGTACTCGGGTCATGTTGCACGTACCGGTGCTCGCTCAACAACGCGTCCAACTGAGCGTTTTCCTAGTTATGCGAGCGAAGCGAGCGTCTCCACTTGACTCTTATGGCTCGAATGTCTGTTTTTTTTTGTTTTTTTTTCTGTTACTGCTTCGGTACAGGTCGCACCGTTTCTCTGATCGACCTGAAATTTTTCACACATGTACATACCACCTAGGCGGGTTGCTGTATAGTTTTTGAACAACATCCGATCGTTGGTTATAAAAATAAAAATAAATAAAAATAAAAAAATAAAAAATGTTCCGATCGTTATGAAATTTTGCAGGGTCAATAAGTACAACATTCTCTCCTATTTTACAAATTTTCAGCTAAATCGGTCAAGACCATAAAGACTTATTGGTATGTAACAATATGGGAATGTCGTACTTGGGTCGTTGTTGCACGTACCGGTGCTCGCTCAACAACGCGACGGGACTATAGCGTTTTCCTAGTTATTTTATTAGGCCTATAGGCCCTATGCTTCAAGAGGCCGCCTAGCAGACGGTAGACCATTCATTTTCGATACACGTATAGAGGTAGGCCTAGGGCCTATGTCATAACTCATAACCACTTGCCAATATGCCGTTAAATCTTCTTCTCTGCCTATAGCTAAGTAACTGGTTGCCAACCTTTAAGATAATGCTTCTACCTACAAATTTATGTTTGCCTCCAGGGCTAGGTTGGCCTAGGCCTAGTCCTAGGCTCTAAGTAGGGTTACGTAGGCCTGCGCAATCCCACATGGCTAGGCCTAGGCCTAGTCCTTTCCATAGGCCATAGGCCCTACCTGCTAGCAGTCTTGGGGAGGAACACGTTCCTAGTAACGCGTTCCCGGGAACGCGTTCCTTTTTCAGGAACTTTGGTGGGAACTCGTTCCTTTCTTAGATCAGGAACTTGTATTGTCAAAGTTATTATTTTGTGGGAGCTTGGAACGAATTTAAAGTTCGTTTATAAGTTCCTTTTGCCGTCGTAATCCCGTCGAATTCCAGTACCGGTACCTGATATCGTAAAATGCAGTATGAAAAATATATTGCGACATCTTGTGTTTTCGAAAATGACGCCACCCTCGTTAGAATGGCCTGGGACTCATTTTAATAAATAAGAATAATGATAAATTAACTCCAATCACATTAATAATTATTTAAATCAGTGATGGTATGAGGAACGTGAAAGAAACTAAGTTACTTTTTGAGGAACGAGGAACGTCTCAGTTCCTTTTAGGCAGAAGTAACTTAACTTTTCAAAGTTCCTTTTGGGGGGAACGTGACCAAGACTGCCTGCTAGGCCTACCTGTGACGCGAGGACCTAATCTAACCAAGCTAGGTTTTAGTAGGCTATAGATTCAAGTCAATGAAGCATCTGCTAATCGCAAAATGCATCTAGGCCTAGTAGGCCACTGCTTACGTCCCCTAGAACATGCCAATACCATAGAACGACTAGACCTAGCCTAAGCCAAGTCCTAATCTCCGAGTTATATGCTTAGCCTAGGCCTAGTAGGCCTATGCCCTAAAGCCAATAGATTCAAGTCAATTGCATCTGCTATTGCCTAGGCTAGGGATTTAGGACTGATACCAATTGCCGGGACCTGAACTACTGCTCAGATCCCCTAGGCTAGGATAGGCCTAGACCACATCTAATTTGTAATTTAATTATTTGCAACCCATGTAGGCCTATTTTCTAGACCTGGCCAAGGCTTTAGTCTAAGATCTAAGCCTAGATCTTCAACTATTCAAATAACTTAAATTGACCATTTATATGCTCTAGTAAGAAGTAAGCCTAGCCATAGGCCTAGGCCTAGCTAGGCCAAGGTCACAACATGGATGTCAGCTTACCTTCAACTGTACGCCCGATTTCTTGAGAGTCCAATCTCACACAAAACAAACAAAAATACGATGATGATGAGTAGACGAAACACACAAAACTTTTAGTTACTGCACTTTACACAACACTTTTTTACTTGTAATTGAATGTAAATCTATTACAGGCCCAGAGATTTTTAAGTTCAGCGACCAGATTTCTAAAAGTCAACTTAGAAAGAAAGTAAGCCAAGTGGTGTATGGTGTATGGCGCGGAATCGTGTGGTGTGCAAAATACTCTAGTTCCTATCGCTGCCAACAGGAACTGCCGACAGCGTTCACTTTGCACAGCCATCTGAAGCACGAGTTAGGTTTTAACCAGAGTCGATAATGATCCATCACCAAAAACCATGGTGGTATATACAAATACCGTAATATTACACTACGTTTAATACAGGAAAGAGGGCTGTAAAACGGGAGACAACTAACAACAGCGATCCTGGCGGCATTGGAGTTACATTACCACGGCCATCTGGACGCCAAAACAATTAAAATACATTAAAGAAGGCGTTAAATCGGGAGACAAGTGACTGCTTTGCTCTAAACAAAACATAAACATGTCATTATTATATTATTATCTTGACAGACATGCTCAAAGGTACTCGTATTATCACTAGCCTACGTTTTTTGTATTGATTGTTCCTTGTGTATTTAATATTTTTGTATTGGTTACTGAAGAACTAGATATCAATACATGTTTTTAAATGTGTATACAAAGTATTACTAATCTAGTTCCTGGCACACTTTAATATTAGTAATAGGCCTAACCCAAAAATGAATAAAGGATGATCATAATATTTGTTTTCACCAAAGCTACACTTGCAATAAAGATGCAATATAATATGTTAATCTTATTTTTGTTGCTATGCACTGAAGCATAAAATTAAAAGGAATGACAACCCCTCCCCATGCCTTACTATACGGTTTTAATGCTTGTAGTGGCAGTATACATGATATGCACACCAAGTTGTGTCTATCCACGCGACCGTCTGAGTGTCCAGATGGGTTCAGCATGCCTGAACCCGGGGAGTCGAATAGGCCCAGAGCTTACCTCTTATGCTCATCGTACAAGGCAAAGAAGAGGACGTCGTCTGCCCTCGAGAAATTTTCCCCTTCCCTTTGACTACCTCACCGACGACGACGACGACAATGACAAGACGGACGATGACGCAGGCAACAACGATCACGACGTGAGGCAACCCCCAACAACCCCTCCCCGTGCCAGCCCCGCGGCCTGATTTCGTCACAACCCACCGGCCCCTACCCCGCCAACCTTCCCCCTGTCTGTTTCTGAATAGCACAGGCCTACCCTCACCGTGTACCACCGCGTTTCCCCTTTCGCCCCAATCTTTAAAAAAAAAATAACCGTAGGGCACTTATAACCTTAGTGTTGTGATTACTCCTCTCAGGTGCAAGAAGTGGCGACTAAAATAGTCTGAGTTTAAGTGTTTTCGATAGTAATATTATGTATTAGCCTGCCCAGGGGCATCTTGCCCTTGTTTTGTCGTGTAACGTAATTGTCCAATTGGAAAATTACACTCAAACCCGACCCGGTAAAATAATCTATGCGCTAACTCCAGTATTTGAATTTCGCGCCCAATGTAACGCCAATGCCGCCAGGGGCGCTGATCCAAATTGTCTCCTCCCACAACAATGGAAACACAGCCATCTTTCCTGTATTAAACGTAGTGTAATATTACGGTATTTGGTATATATCTTTAGGTGATTTCACTTGCGTATCCAGCAATGCTATTTTTGTGGTCGCTTAATGCACGCAGTTCAGACGGAATCCGCCAGGATCGCGACGTGTCAGGTGGTAGTCACGTGACGAGAAAGTCGATAAAGAAGTTTTTCCAAACTTCTTTGTCGACTCTAATACCTCGAGAGATGGCGGTGTGTATGCACTTTATTGAAGGCCGTGCATTCAGATCCGTAGGCGGAACATTCGAATTTCCGAATTCGAGCCATCTGATTGGTCCCCAAGGCCGCCATCTTGTAAGTTCTATGTCACGTGACTACCACCTGACACGTCGCGCATTCTGTCGGCGACCGCCTGCACTGCGTGCATTAAGCGACCACAGAATTCTGGCAGTGAAATCACCTAAAGATATATACCACCATGGCCAAAAACAGTCTTTTTATTTAACCAAGGGCGGTAAAGGGAGTTGGAGGACCTCCCCAACGGTTTTAACGAGTCAGTAGGTTTGTTCTTTTGTCCACCTCAAATTGTGGTAATTACACCTAGGTGTAAAATACAGAATCAGAAATTGGGTTAAAAGGTGTAATATTTCACAGATGGACAAAAGAACGATTTTGTTGCAAATTGACAGCAAATTTCAAGGTTATGTTGTCAGCTGTCATTCAATTCAAACACTTTCCGAAGATATCACACTCAATAACATAGCTTTGAGCATTTTCTACAATTCTATTCCATATTATTTAATTATTACCAGTTTTATCTTCTATTTATTAAACAATCACACATTATAACGAAGTTTATTTTGAAATTGGTGCAAATTTCCATAGCTACACCTTTTACACCTCCTCAAGAGGCAGGTGCAAAAAGTGTAAAAGTTGTAATTACCCCCTGGACAAAAGAACACGTCTTTGGAAGAAATACTGTAATTAACCCTGGACAAAAGAACGCTTATTTCTTCAAAGGTGCAAAAGGTGTAAAAATAGATGGACAAAAGAACAGACCTATTTTGTTAACTAGCTACTTTCTTCCTTTACCCGCGAAAAATCAAATTTTTCTTCACGACACAACGTTTGAAAGTAAACACATTAGGCATGCAGTGCATTTAGCGTACCAATATCACAATATTTTATTAACATGGATGCTCGCGCAAAGCTCTATTTTTTTTAAAAAAACTGTATTTTACTATATAAGCGATAGTTTCTGACACTTGTTTGTTTTAGTTTTAGAGTTGCCACATAGCGTTTATTCCCGAATAGTTTTTTTATAACTCATTCGATTAATTGTTGTATTTTGTTTCTGTTTTAAAAAAACAGTGGCTAATTGGCAGGTAGACTAGACGCAGGGGATGGACGTCCGCTTACTAACTTCTGGATATGTGTGTGAATCATCACACTATTTGTAAAACTAGGAAAACGCTAAGTCCCGCCGCGTTGTTGGATGAGCGTATATGGTGCATTGAGATGCCATGTGTTACGCGGATTTTCTGTTGTTCTGTGAAAAAATCATCACTAAGTCGAAGATTTTTTTTAATTAAATTAAATAATATAAAAAAATTAACTTAATTTTTATAATTAAATTAAATAAAATAAAAAATTAACTTAATTGTTTTAATTAATCGTAATTTTTTTAAAGAAAAAAATCGTAAAATTGCAATTTGCATAAGAAATAATTATTCGATTGCGCTCAAATTTAACACGAATATATTAATTCATGAAATTAAGGTTCTGTAAAAAAATCATTACAATAGGATAAAGCATGTAGGTGTTATAAGTCAAAGAATTGTTTTTAAAAAGAAAAAAAACATAAAATTTTGATTTTCATGAGAAATAATTTTTTGATTACGCTCAAATTTCACACGAATATCTTAAATCTCAAAATTAAGGTTCTGTGAAAAAATCATTACAATCGGATAAAGCATGTAGGTTTTATAAGTCGAAGAAATTTTTGAAAAATCGAAAAAAATCGTAAAATTGCGTTTTTTATGTGAAAAAATTTCCCGATTGCGCTCAAAAACGTGGCAGTTCTAAGTTCAGAGATTTCGAAGGTCTCCATAAAATTTCATTGCAATCGGAGTATCGGTTTAGCCGGAATCGTGTTAACAAACACACAAAAATACAGAAAGAAAGAAAGAAAGAAAAAAAAACATTCCGGATTTTTTTCTCCAGTGTAGTGAAATGGAATCTTCGCTTCGCTCACTACGCTCGCTACGCTCATCCAATAACAATTATTGGTTTATGGATGACATTATATATTTTGTATTTGTATTTGTACCATAATATTGGACCTCGTGAGAAACCTGCCCCAGGGCCAGTTGCATGTCCCACTTCAGAATCCCACTACATGATTTTATATTAAGTGTAATGTGAAGAGAATTTCCAAGGGTTGTAAATGATTAAATCAATCCCTTGCATTCTCATTAAAGGGCCCGTTCACCTCTTTAACAAGTTGTTCTTAAAATCAAGTACGAATATAAAAATTAAGTTCATTGTGTATATTTCCAGAAATACGTTAATAGGGGTCTTTAAATTCATCGGCGCGCTTCGGGTCAGTGACGTCACTGACCCGAAGCTGGCGATGTGTTGCAACACAGCACAGCTACTAGCGGCGAGTAACGCGCGAGGCAGGCCCGGTCTATCTGCCGAGATAGTATGTTCTACTGAAAACAAAGCGGAAGGCCTGCGATCATCTGAATAACAATACGTTACAGTTAAACCAACACCTGTTTTGAAACACATACGTTAATTGTCGTCAATTTAATGGAATAAATATTATATGGGCACGTTCTTATAAAGTTGTATGTTGCCAATCATGACAGGTAGGCTTATCAGTGGAGTTGAATAAGTATTGCATATACAACAACATAATACACGCAATAGCGATTCTTACATACACACACAAACACCCACACACACACATGATACAGAATTACTAGCACTTTAAAAAAATAAAAGCGATTTGGTTTTAGCATTTAAAAAATTCAATTATTCTTCCACAAAAAGTAAAATTACATGATTAAAGTAATTCCAAACGCAATGGGCTAACAGCAGTTTCCGCAATCGTGTTAATGTCAGGATTGCCAGTGGTGAGGATCGATCCGCGGACCTCCCGAATAACTCTCGCGCGTTATGCATGTACTACATCTATCCGAAAACCGATTAACAATGTATCATTATCCCAAGCGGCATTTTATTTTATTTTCTCATGGAATACTCCGTATATTTATTATTTAAAGCCGCCTTATGACCACACTTGTGTACAGAATAAATAATTATAAATCTATGTTGCCTGTTACATCAGTTTCTGTTCGTAATTGTAGCTATAAACAATGAGTAGGTATGCTTACTTAATTACGCCAGACATCAATGTTTCTCTATTGTCCTGATGAATGTTTTTTTCCAAAGCTTTTCGTGGCGTAAAATATTGAGAACATCTTTGAAAATAATATCATCTGCCCAAAAATACTATGTTTAGTTATTATACACTGCGCCGACTCACGTTCAAGCAATTCACTAATAAAGTCACTCTCGTCGCAACATTATTTGACTCTTTGTTGGTTGACATTTTGACATTTTGAGTACAAACTCTACACGAACACTACTGAATAGAATTCGCTTGCCCTGTAACGTATAATAAACATTCTTATTTTTTTTGTACCTCACCACTCCTCAATGTCATCATGAACGATTGATCGAAACGAGTGCACGTGTCCAACTGATGTGAAGAGGTTTGCGTAAGGTTTCTGGACAGTGTTTAATGTTTATTCTCTACCTTTTTAGGCCCATTAGCTTATCGCTTTTTGTTTATATCCTTCGAGTATGCAGGCACACCCCACTCATAATATATCTTATGCTATATTGCTATATTGATTAGAAGATCCATTCCAAACACAAACAAAGATTAAAAAATCCACATCACCAGCATATTCGACAAAAGAATGAACAAATAACGTACTGGCATCGGCAGTAAATATATATTTCGGCTAGGTGTACGGAGTTTTGAATGTGTAATGTGAATGTAAGTGCACTGTGCGCTTATCTAGTCGATTGTCAAAACCACATATCTTCGTAAACACCTCTACACTTGATACTTGAGCCGAATAACACATGGCATGCGTTTTTATTTCAACCTAATTTGAAGCGAGTATGCCATACTTGACTACATATTGTCATATCCCCCCTCCCCAAGCATCTCAGTTCGCCGCGACACCCGGCTACTCGACTCCGAAGCCAAGGCCGTGTCGTGCGTTGTTGCCAGTACAGCGAAGTGGCGAAAACGTAGTCAATATCATTACATATTTAACAATTAATATATGGTGATTATGATTATTTTCGAGTAAGAATTTGTTGTAAATGGAGTCTACTTAGGTAAATAGATGTCTGGGTACACCTTTACTTAAGAGGTGAACGATCCCTTTAATGTTGTAGCTAAAATAGCCTTTTCGCACAACAATTAAAACACACAATGTCAATTTTGTAATTGTCATTACATGACACATGATATGACATGACAACATAAACAAAATTTTCTAAATCACCAGAACAATATTATTTAAATAGTTTTTAAAATTGTCTTGTATCATGTATGATGAACAACACGGAACTGTGATGATATGTCTTTATTACTCAGTGCACATACATTAATGTCAGGACTGGCTCGACGGCCATGATGCTCCCTCCCTAGCATCCAGTCACGCCTGCCTAGGCAGCGCTCTGTATCCCTGACCAATGCCAACTTCACACAACATCACATCTTTCCCCTAACACACACCTTGCAAGAGAGCCACAGGCTTGTAACTAGTTATCTTAAAATTAAACTTAAACATAGTCCTTGAATCTAACGGGCCGGTTTATGACACGGCCTGTCCTTGATGTAGGTGTAGGCTTACATGCAGGCACAGTATCTGTATGCCTAGTAGGCTAGTAGGCCCACATTCAGGCACAGAATCTGATGGATCTGCACTGGGTACCATAGTTTCAGAATCCGGTACAGGATTCGGAAGCTCAGCCAAAATGGGATTGTCCCTTACATATTGTGACTCGTGCCTTATGGCTGACTTTCTCAAATTACCCCGGTTTCTTCTTAAAACTAAACCAGCCTCGGTTTCAACCAGATACGACCGAGGTGTTACATGTTTGTTTAGGACTACCGCTGGTTGCCATACCTTGTCCTTTCTGACCCACACACTCTCTTTTTCCCCCAGCGGCGGCAGCTTGACAGCAGTTCTGTCATAGAACATTCTCTGTTTTAAATTCTGTAGGGTATTTCTGACATTTTTACAAACTTTAGGTTTTAACTATGCTTCTACGGTTGGGAGTTTTGTTTTAAGCACTCGACTCATTAACATTTGTTACGGTGACAGCCCTACCCCTGAAATGGGAGTATTTCGGTACTCTAACAAAATATAAATATACTTTCTGGGTCTCATAACTAGCTTTTTTAAGCATTGTTTTTACGAGTTTAACGGCATTCTCCGCCATCCCTTTGGATTTTGGATAATTAGGGCTGGAAGTTGTAACTGAAAAATTCCAGCTTTCAGCAAATTCTCTAAACTCCAAAAGGCACATTATCCGAAACTAGCATTTCTGGAACCGCATGTCTAGCAAAAATTGATTGGAGTTTATTTATAACTTCAACTGCAGACTTGTTCCTGATCTGCACTTCCTCAATCCATTTAGAAAAATAATCTTTAACAACCAAGTAAGTTAAGGGGAATCCCTAGACCCAAATATGATTTCTAAAGAATGCAGTAAGACGTCTGAAAAGTAAGTAGAATGTAAGAGGGGCTTAATAAAAGAGCGGATTATTTTTTTGAAATTTTTTTGACGGGACATAACCTCAGAATCAACAATTATATTCAAATTACTGGAATCAGTTGTTCAAGTTCAAAATTGAATTTTGAGCAGCGGGTTTTTGTATATTATTTCTACACTCCTTTATCTACAACCTAAATAAAAGGATTTTTGGTTTTATATGATTTGTTGCGTTGCACAATTTTTTTCGCCTGCCGGTACAATTTCAAATTTTGTACCGTTTAACGGAAAAAATCGTGCAACGCCTGAATCCATATAAAACCAATTATCCTTATATTTAGGTTGTAGATAAAGGAGTGTAGAAACAATATACAAAAACCCACTGCTCAAAATTCAATTTTGAACTTGAGCAACTGATTCCAGTAATTTGAATATAATTGTTGATTCTGAGGTTATGTCCCGTCAAAAATTTCAAAAAAATAATCCGCTCTTTTATTAAGCCCCTCTTACATTCTACTTATTTTTCAGACGTCTTTACTGCATTCTTTAGAAATCATATTTGGGTCTAGGGATTCCCCTTAATCCTTGACACTCGAGAATGTCAGTTCCCAACGTTACCCACGCTCTATCCGGAACTGGATGAGGCTTTAAGGGTTCCTTAGCATTACACTTCGCGAAACGCTGACAGGTCTCACATTTATTTACTTAATACCTGGCCAGAACATAACACTCCTAGCTCTAGCCTTACACTTTTCTATTCCCATGTGGCCTTCATGAATAGCTTGTAGCATGTCCTTTCTTAACCCAGGTGGTACAAGCACCTTGTTACCTATGAAAACAAGGCCTTCGTTTTCAGTTATGTCATCTTTTAAGTCCCAAAAGTAGCGACAACAATTTGGAACCAAGTATTTATGGCTAGGCCATTGAGTTTTAACCAAGGATTTTAAAACCTGTGCTGTATCATAACTTTCGGTAGCTAACCTAAACTGCTGTTTCCTCTGATCAGTCATCGGCAAGTGTTTAGACACCATGTTGTTGTTTTATTACTATTTTGCTTGAGTGGTGAGGAACTTAGGGATAAGAATCAGTAGGCCTACGTACGTGTATCTTGTTGAGGGTTTTTTTTATTCCAGACGAACTACAGCAACTACAGCAAGGTGTTTACATCATCAGCCACCAGGGGCAGCACAAGGCAGAGATGTTATTTTGTTTTTGCTACTACCAACTTAACAATTTAAAAGTACAACACCTCTCCTCAAAAATACAAATAACATGTCAAAGCATGAGAAACTTAAAACTGCGACAGACTTACAGATACGACTTAAGGCTAATGGAAAGTTCTGAGGAACATAAAAGACACCGCCAAAACAAATACACATTACAAAGAAAATTTACACCCCGGACAGACCCATCATTTTTGCACAGTCTTGGGTCTTCCCCTTCGGTACCAGCTTAGTTAGTAAGTCAGCAGCGTTTTCGTTTGTTCCTACATATCTTATACTAACGTCACCATTCTCCACACACTCCCTCACATAGTGGTACCTCAAGCGACAGTGTTTATTTTGCTCCGTCAGCTTAATATCATTGGCCATGCTATTGGCTCCCTGGTTATCTGCAAAAACACACACTGGTCCTTCCACTGGGTGTCCCAGTTCTTCAAGCAAGTCCCTCAGCCACACTACTGCCTTGCAAGCCTCAAACAGTGAATAATATTCGGCAAGCATGGTGCTTGGGGCAGTCACCTCCTGTTTCTTACTCCGCCATAGCACAGCTGCTCCTGCCATGATTACCAACTGACCACCTATTGATACAGAGTCAGACTTATCATTTGCCCAATCAGCGTCACAGAAAACCTTAATGTCTAGATTACAATCCTTAGTAAAGACTAATTTGTACTCCGCTGTTTTCTTTAGGTAGCTGAGGACTCTCTTAACAGCATTCCACTGCACGGAAGTTGGCTTATGACAAAATTTACTCAAGCACCCTACTATGAAAGCAATATCTGGGCGGGTACATGAACTTATGTATAACAGTCTTCCTATTGCCCTACGGTACTTCTCCTGGCTGTAAGGTTCACCTACTTCACACAAATTATTACCAACTACTCCGGGGGTACTAGTGCCGCAGCAATCATTCATGTTAAATTCTACCAAGACTTCATTTATATAATTTTCTTGATCCACCTGGAGCACACTCTCAGTTGGGCGTGAAAACCTGAGTCCTACAAACAGAGAAATTGGCCCTAGTTCTTTAGTTTCCACTGCACATCTCAACCCTTCCTTGACCATGGTAATAAATTCCCCAGTCCCACAAACAATCAAGTCGTCCACATAGGTACCAACATAACCGTCTTTATGGGTAAAAACTGGGTCTGACTGACACCTTTTTAATTTCATCCCTTTTAGAATGTCGATCAGCACTGCATTCCACACTTTTCCAGATTGCTTAAGGCCATACAGACTTTTTTTTCAGAAGACAAACATCTCCATCATTGCCCTCCTCCCACATCTTCGGTTGTTCCATGTAAATTGTTTCATCCAAGGTCCCATTTAAATAAGCAGCAACTACGTCTACATGTTCAATTTGCCAGTCTTTACTCATAGCTACAGCTAATAATACTCTCATAGTCTTTTTATGAATCACAGGACTGAACGTCTCCCAGTAGTCAAGACCAAATCTTTGGGTGAAACCCTGAGCGACTAGTCTAGCTTTATAAATTTTCTCCCCGTTTGGACCTATCTTAATTGGAGGAAATACCCACTTACAACCTACAACATTTACCTGGTCTGGGCGCTCCACTATCACCCACGTACCGTTTCTTTCATGGTTACCCATCTCCCTCTTCATGGCCTGGACCCACTCCTCGCTGTCCTCTCGCTCCATGGCCTCAGCTGGGGTCCTGGGTGGTGTGGCTGGGTCGCCGCTGGTTGTCACCTTGCAGTGCCTGCAGCACGCCAGCCGCAGGGTGGCTTGTCCATCTTGAGTCGCCCCGACCGCCTTGGACCCGGTTCCTCTCCTCCTCGGTGTGGACCCTCAGGCTGGTGGCGCGCTCCTGGACACGGGCGCCGTCATCCCCTCCACCTTGTCGTCGGCCAGCATCGTCGCCGTCCTCTCCTGCACCTTGGCGTCGGCCAGCGTCGTTGCCGTCCTCTCCTGCACCTTGGCGTCGGCCAGCGTCGGCGTCCTCCACGACGGCGGGCTCGTCCTCCAGGAAGCACACGAAGTCCTCTTCTCGGGGGCCCTCCTCTCTCAGTGTCTCCTTCATCTTGAAGGGGAAACGGCCCTCGTGAAAACAACGTCTCTGCTGTTGTATACTCGCCTCTCAGTGATGCTCCACAGGCGGTAGCCCTTGGTGCCCTCCTCGTAACCGAGTAGAACGCTCTCCACGGCGCGCGGGGCCAAACTTGCTGGTCTGCCTCTCCTTCGGGATCCTCCCCAGGCCAGGCAACCGAACACCCTGAGATGCTCCAGGTCGCTCTTCTGCAGCTCCCTCCCGGTCCACCTCTCCAGGGGGGTGTCGAAACCAAGCGCCCTCGACGGGCACCTGTTCCTGACGTGGCAGCCGGTCTTGACCCCCTCCGCCCAGAAGTACAGGGGCATCCCGGCTTGGATGAGCATGCACCTGGTCGTGTCGCATAGCGTCAAGTTCATCTTCTCCGCCATGCCATTCTGCTGCGGAGTGTACTCTACAGATCTACGATGCAAGATCCCGTTCTCCTCCAAGAATGCCTGGAATCTCTTTGACAGATACTCCGTTCCTCTGTCAGTCTGTAGCTCCTTGATTGTAGTTCCATGCAGATTCTCCCACCGGTTCTTGATCCGCACGAAATGGTCCAGCGCTTCACTCTTCTTTGCCATGGGCACTGCATCGACATATCTTGATCCTTCGTCAATAAAGGTGATTATGAATCTCTTCCCTCCAATTGACTGGGGTGAGATGGGGCCCATAATATCTGAGTGGACCCTATCCAGGATGGCCACCTCTCCTCCTTCCTTATGGGGAAACTTCTTTCTCTTCATTTTTCCCAGTACGCATGGTTCACACGGTTCTTGTGCCCCCATTGCAGGCTCAGGTCCCAAAATCCAGCACTCCTAACCTCCCATGAATTGTAGGTTAGGGTGCCCCAGCCTAGCATGCCACATGGACTGTGAAACTCGAGAAGCTTTCTTGAAATTTTTTTTGTTGTACTCCTCTTTAGACCACTGATACTCACTCCTCCAATGGTTGAGACAAAGTAGAGACGACCAACCCTGTGTGCTTGGAAATCAGGTTTCCGTCTCTCAGTACCTTGTTGATACCATCCTTAGATCTGAATTCTAGGTCTTTCTCGTCTATTTGTCCCTAAGATATTAGATTGTCCTGCAGGTTGGGGACATAAAGCACATCTGTCAGCTCCACATCCTTTCCCCCACACTCCTCGGACATTGGATCGTAATCGAGCCAATCCCCGCAATGGCCAACGGGGTACCATCCCCTATTTCTACCTCACCTGAGTACTGCTTCATGGAGTGAAATAGGCTCCTTTTCCCCGACATGTGGTCAGAAGCTCCCCCGTCCAAGATCCAACCCCACTCTCTCCAGGTGAGAACTTCTTAGCGTATAGTGCAACATGCTCCCTTGTCGCAACTTTAGCTTTTCTTGGTGGGTCTTGGCTTTTCTCTTCTCTCTCCGTCTTCTCCTTCTCTTCTGATTCCTTAGCTTTAGGGCAGTTTCTTCCGATGTGCCCTTCGCCTCCACAGGCATAACAGAAGAACTTGTACTTTCTTTCTTTGTTTTTCCCTTTCTTTCCCTCACCAGATTTCCCTTCTTCCTTTCATGGTAGCTTCTCTGAGGTCGCTGGGCTCTCGTTGGCCTTGTTTGCCTTGAGTGCCAAGTGAACACTTTCAGACTTTGCTGCGATCTCCTTCTCACACTCGATCAAGATCTGCTTGATCGTGGAGATCTTCACCTTGTCCGGTTGCGCACATAGGGTTTTCACGGTAACCTCATATTCCGGCGGGAGTCCAGATAAACAAAGATAGGCTAGCTGCCGGTCTCCTATCTGCAGCTCGCTCATCTGAAGCATCCTGTTTATATTTACCATCTGGTTGATGTAGTCTGTTACGCTCTTCTCGCCCTTCACCATCGTGGCGAGCTCCCTTAGTTTGAGCATACCGCCATACTCACTGTTCTGGTGGCATTGTTCCTCCAAAGTCTTCCACGCCTCCGACGCAATCTCGGTGTCGAGAATGTCGTTCATTAAGTCGTCTCCAGTTGATTTCATGATTAGGGCGAGCGCAGCATAGTTTTTCTGGCGCCTTGCCCTCACCTCGGTGGCGTTGGTGACATAGTCGGGCTCGTCGTTGTACCCGATAACCGCTTCCCAGCATTCTTGTTTCAGCATTTCTGCTTTTATTCTTGCCTTCCATGCTGAGAAGTTGTTTCTGTTGAGTCGTGGAACGTGGTGGTGATTGTCTTCTCCCGATGGCAACATCTTGACCGTCTTAACCTCACTTCGCGAACGTGTCTAGGGCCCTAGGCCTAGGCTAGGCCTACTTGTCCAGTTGGTCTCCCGTATCTCCAAAACGTGACTGGATTTCTGCGGTGATTCTTTTCCTTAGTGCCACTTGCGTTCCTGGGTACCATAACCTGTTGTTTTATTACTACTTTGCTTGAGTGGTGAGGAACTTAGGGAAGAATCAGTAGGCCTACTTACGTGTATCTTGTTGAGGTTTTTATTCCAGACGAACTACAGCAACTACAGCAAGGTGTTTACATCATCAGCCACCAGGGGCAGCACAAGGCAGAGATGTTATTTTGTTTTTGCTCCTACCAACTTAACAATTTAAAAGTACAACACCATGTGAACTACAACATCCATGTCTTCATCAACGCTACCTTGTTCTGCCAAAGTTGCACGAGACAAAGGCTCTGCCAACAGCATCTGCTTGCCTGGCAAATATGTTATATCTAGGTCGTACAGAAACAACTTCAACTGCATCCTCTGCAACCTTGGTGACACCTTGTTCACTGGCTTTCTCATAATTGACTCAATCGGCTTATGGTCGGTCTGTACCTGCACAGACCTCCCGTAACAGTAGTAATGAAATTTAGTTACCCCAAAACACACTGCATTAAGCTCTTTTTCTATCTGGGAATAATTTTTCTCTGCTTCACTCATGCTTCTTGAAGCATATGCTACTGGGTGACCATTCTGTACTAAACACGCCCCTATCCCATCCTTTGAGGCATCTGTTTGCAACACTAAAGGCTTTTTACTATCATAATAAGCTGACACTGGTGCACTGCACAACAGGTTTTTTAAACTCTGCAAGGCCTTAACTTGTTCATGTTCCCAATGCCACTCTGTCTCTTCTTCAAAAGCAAACGTAATGGTGCCAAAACCGCTGAGACATTAGGTAAAAACTGGTGCACATAGTTCAGCATACCTAGCAACCTTCTAACCTCCTCGACTGACGTCGGAACCGGCATGTCTACAATGGCTCTTATTCTCTCAGGATCCGGCCTGACTCCCCTTGAGGACATGAGGTGACCCATATATCGCACTTCATCAACCCTATATTGGAATTTTTCCGGGTTAAACTTCACATTGCAAGATCTTGCCCTGGCTAAGACCTGAACTAACGCCTTGTCATGTTCTTCTTGAGTGGATCCTGCTACTATAATATCATCAAATATAACTTGTACCCCTTCTATATCACCAAACACTCCCATGTTCATCCTCTGAAACACTTCAGGAGAAGAACAAAGTCCAAATGGCATTCTTAGGTACTTATACCTCCCAAAAGGTGTATTAAAGGTGCACAAGTCAGTACATGAACTATCCAGAACTACCTGCCAGAAACTATCCTTCATATCCAACACACTGTACACTTTCTTTCCTGACAAGTTTGACAATATGTCCTCTGACGTTGGTATTGGATAATGTTCCCGCTTTATCTGGTTATTCAAGTCAATGGGATCAATGCAGAGCCGCAAAGAGCCGTCAGGCTTTTCCACAATCACTCACTACTAACCCAATCCGTGGGCCTGACTACGCTTTCTATTACCCCTTGTTTTTCCATTATATCTAAAGTTTCTTTCAGCTTGTCCCTAACTGTAAGTGGCACACGTCTAGGGGGCTGTACTTTAGGAATTGCATTATCCTTCATTTCTATCTTGTAGGTACCTGGCAAGGTTCCTAGCCCTGAAAACACATCTTTGAATTGCTCTACAACTAGCTCCTTTGTACTTCCTAGCGCTACTTGCACCTCGCATGTTCTTTTAACTAGGCCTAACTGGATACACTCTACAATACCTAACAAAGGCTTTGACTGTACATCAGCAACTACAAACGAAATATTTTCCTTCTTCTTGCCATGCATGCACTGCAAACACACCACTCCCTTTGGAACAATAATACTGTTTCCAAAGGACCAACTTAATTTTCGTTGCTTGTAGTTCTAAACTTGTCATTAACTTTTTAAAACAATCATACAGCAAGATGCTTACCTCGGATCCAGTATCCAACTTAAAGTTCACCTTTAAACCTTCCACAGTTATGTCTGTACACCACTGGCTTGGCAAGCCTAGGCACCTTAGACTGTACTGAGCTTACATATATTTGATTTTCTTGATCATCATCTGAACCTGTTTGTTCATCTACATCTATATTCTGTATGTCTTTCTTCTTTGATTGCTTAAAACACACTGTCATGGGACGTTTCTTAGGGGGTTGGGGTAAGGAAAAGGAAAAGGGGGGCTGCCACCACTTGGAATTACTGTCCAAGATCAGTCAAGGTTTACAACATAAAAAGGTTAGCGTGCTGTGTTCAAAGGGAGTGGGGATGAATGCACATAGTGCACTACCAATTACGGTATTGATCAGTCTTGAGAATATAGGTGTTAAAAAATGAATATTAATTAATGTTTCTGAGACACATCTCCAATCAACACATGTTTATTGAATACAAGTAAAATACATAAAATGTTAACTCACCCGTTTGGTACAGACTTCAATTGATCCGAAAAATGATTATCAATTAACTCGTGACGAAGAGGCAACTAGAGCCAGTGATGGACGAGTATGAACGAACCCCGACCCTTGTTAAAGCCCGCATTATATACCAAATTGGTCCTAATTGAGTCGATTACTTGTTCTAGCTAAGATGGTTAATCATATTCTAGAAGTTGTGTGAACATTATCATGTGTTTGTTGTTGAGTAAACACGCGATGGTTCCTTGTTTGATGTAAACAAACTAGGTGAAATTATGTATATAAGCTGTGTTAAATGTGCTGGAAGTTTCATATGCATTAAGCAATATCATGTGCCAAGAGAGTGATGCTCTGCAATGGTCAACAATTATTATTAAGCTGATTGTAAAGTGTTTGTTATTCCAAAGTAAGATTGTTCTGGAAGAATAATCTGATGCAATAATAGCAGAGTGTGGGCAATGACAGTAAGTTAGTATTTATAATATAAAGGCAATCGTCGCGATAACCGCCCCATGACAACACCCCATCGCCCGTAGATGTTTGCGTCATCTTCCAAAGGGGGTGACACAAACGAGAGCAATGTGCAAGTGAATGGGGTGGGAATCGAGACGACTCGAAAAGCACACTACCATAAAACAAAACGGTACAGAGCTCCGTGTTCAGAGAGACCTTCGCATGATATGTGTTGAGTGACAACAGGGTTTGGTGCAACACTGTCCTGACAAATAATCATATCGCGTCATAATGACGTATGTCTAGTCAGTCGACACGGAGATCTTTTATTTATTTATTTATTTATTTATTTATTTATTTAACGTATATCCTATTCAGTTATAAAAACTGATTTACAATGCGGAACATATGGAGCAAACCTAACTCATGTTGGTTGCCAGATATAATATGGAAGGAACTTTCCATAACGTCCATCGGCAAGCAGAGCATACCGTTAATTACGTTAGGCGTAAGAAAATGTTGCGAAAAACAAATTTTCAAAGGCGCAAAACTGTGGAGGGCGATCAAAATTTGGAACAACAAAGCATAAGGCTCAGCATGAACAACAATATGTAGTTAAATTTAAACTCGAGAGATAATGAACATAAAGGAATAGAACCTGTAAAAATAAGAGAAAACACTCAATAAGAAACCATCGGTATAGTAAAATTGACAAAAATGAGCAAAAGAAAAATACAAGTGGCAAAGCAAAATATGCGTGTAGGGTGCTCTGTGAAAAGGAATAGAAGTCTGTGCTTAAACGTGGTGAAAATATAGTAAAGAATCTAAACAAATATTATAAAACCATAAAATGTGTCCAAAGTCGGAAAAATAACTCACATAGTGAAAGATGTGTGTTGATTAGTACAAATGAATAGCGGAATGAGTACATCTAATGAGTACAATTAGTACATCTAATGTGTACAAAGAGTACATCTAATGTGTACATGCAAAAAGCATAAAGAAAGAACCAAATTAACCCATTTAGCAAAGTGCAACTTTGGCTCAAATAAAGATAAGTATGCAATGTATAAACATAAGTAATAACTAGGCAATATCAATGTCAAATGTATAGACATATGGACATATCAGTCCTAGAAAGTGAAAGCGTATAAGAAATGAATCCATAACCTTGATGAAAATATTTGAAATAACAAAGTATTAGAAATAACAAAATATTTGAAATAATAATAGCGTTGACCATAATAAGAAAGTGGTCAACACAGGTGTAGCAGGGACCAGATACCCCCGGGATGGGATACCCCCCGGTATCCCAGCTCTAGGGATGGGATACCCCCCCGGTATCCTAGCCCTAGGGCTGGAGTACCCTACGCAGGGCTAGGATACCCCCCACGATATAACGTGTTATTAGACGAAAGGGGGTACTTGGTCCCTAGGGATGGGATACCCCCCACGATATAACGTGTATAAAGACGAAGGGAGGGTACTTGGTCCCTAGGGATGGAATACCCCCACGATATAACGTGTATAAAGACGAAAAGGGGTACTTGGTCTCTAGGGATGGAATACCCCCCACGATATAACGTGTATAAAGACTTGATTATATTAACGTTTAAATCAATGTGAACGCACAGACGCGCAGGTTAATTTTTTTTATTGTAGGATAAACGGTTTGTTGGGAATTTCTTGAATTGAAATCCATGTTGAAGATTTCCCATTTATGTCACCATGAAGGCACCTAATGAGTTATCAGCATGAAATTTGACATGATGCTACATACTAATATGAAAAATCATTCGCCGAGAGGCAAGCAATATTCCACCCCAAACACCCCAAAAATAATCCCCTTAAATTGGAATAATTCATAGCTCAAACCTAAAATTGAATTTTTATTTAAATTAGTTATAAAAATTATGTTCTTATGTGTTTTAACCCAATCGGCATATTTTCATTATATAAACCCACATTTTGTCAACCCCCATCCCTAATAGTTTATATTATTTTTATCTTGATTTCCAGCATTCACCACGAAGGCACCTAATGAGGTTTAATCATGAAATTTGTCATTATGGTACAAAATAATATGAAAAATAATCCGCCGAGAGGCAAGCGATATTCCACCCTCAACACCCCCTTAAATTGGAATAATTCATAGCTCTAATCTAAAATTGATGTTATATTCAAATTAGGTGGTTGTTAAAATTATGTTTTAATGTGTTTTAACCCAATCGGCCTATTCTCATTTCCTAAACCACATTTTTCAACCCCCATCCCTTATAGTTTATATTATTTTTACCGTGATTTCCAGCATTCACCATGAAGGCACCTAATGAGTTATCCGCATGGAATTTGGCATGATGTTACATACTTATATGAAAAATCATTCGCCGCGATGCAAGCGATATTCCACCCCCAACATCCCCTAAATCATCCTCTAAAATTGGAATAATTCATAGCTCTAACCCAAAATTGTATTTTTATTCAAATTATTAAATTATGTTTTAATGTGTTTTAACCCAATAAGCCTATTCTCATTTCCTAAACAACTCCATTTCAACCCCCATCCCTAATAGTTTATATTATTTTAACCTTGATTTCCAGCATTCACCATAAAGGTACCGAATGAGTTATCAGCATGAAATTTGGCATGGTGGTACATAATAATATGAAACATAATAATCCGCCAGGAGACAAGCGATATTTCACCCCCATTGTTTCCTACCACTCTTTACTTTTGGAAAAACGTTATGTTGTATTTATTACAATTTTTAATATTTTAATTGCTGATTCAAATTATGTGTCAATGTGTTATAGTCCGGTCAACAAATCATTCACACAAAAACCCAAGATGACATTAACCATATTAAATTTAATAAAAACATTGAATATTGCCAACTAGGCCTACAGATTGTAAACAAAAAAAAAAGATGGTAGCTTTTGATTCTAGACAATCTGTTTTAAAGTCACTGTATCCACCTTTACACGTATTTCACATATTTTAAGCCTTGATATGAAACCAACAACAAAAAGATGTGATATCCCCCCAAAATACAAAAATTTGTAAAAAAAAAACGGCAGCCAAGCTCTCCTTCCAAAGTCTTCGGCTGGAAATGCTGTGAGATATAGAAGTTGAGCCAAGGATTTCATTCTTTCTCCCTAGTTTCGCATTGAATAGAAGTATGATCATTTTCGCCTGTTGACGAGCGCCAAGCCAACCATTTTCGTGGTAAAAAAGATAAAATTTTAAACTCAAAATCATAAAAAAATTACTTGGCTATTGATTTTGGTACGAAGACTTTAAAAAGTCAATGGCCAGGTAATTTTTTTATGATTTTGAGTTTAAAATTTTAACTTTTTTTACCACGAAAATGGTTAGCTTGGCTCTCGTCAACAGGCGAAATGATCTTACTTCTTTTCAATGCGAAACTAGGGAGAAAGAATGAAATGCTTGGCTCAACTTCTATATCTCACAGCATTTACAGCCGAAGACTTTGGAAGGAGAGCTTGGCTGCCGTTTTTTTTTTTTTACAAATTTTTGTATTTTGGGGGGATTATTATCTACAATATTTGTATGTTCATAAGTATTGTTGATTGGAACAACCGTTGTACATTCGCTTTCAACATTTACTTGCATGGGTGAAATGCATTGGTGACTTTGTGGACAATGTTGGTCCGTCATTGTAATGATGTTGTTTTCGTGAAACTTGTTCGGCACTTATAGCATATTATTGTCAGCCATGATTGTTTCATAATGCTTCGTCTTGTTATTGTACTCGATGGTCAGATTGTTAATAGCTTGCGACATATTTTGTATGTCCGTCTTCATTCTGTTGTTGAATTCATCTCATTATTTAATGACATGTTTACGTCTTTCAAACTTGCACAGATCGTTTGAAATTCGCTATTAGCGTGATGCAATGTGTTGTTGACGAGCTGTACATGCTGTAGCTGTGCTGTATTTTCACGTAATTTTAACATTAAATTATGCACTGTGACATTCGAGTGGTTTAATTGTTGTGTCAAACCAATCCTTTCGTTATGTAACTGTGCTAATGTATTATGTGAGACATGCTCAAATTGTGGGTTACTTTGTTGTATTTGTTGTGTGGCGTATATGTGTGCATTGGTAGGCGTAGAACCTAACATTTGTTGTGAATCATTGTGAGTAAGGTGTACTGTGTTCATGTCAATAAAATTGTGTGACTGTGCGCGGGGATCGAACTTATCATTGTGAGTGTGATTGTTGATTGATGAATCTGCTTGTGAAATGACAGTGGGAATGGCTTGGGTTAGTGAACTAACATCATATCCTCCTGTGGGTTCGTCTATTATGTCCAAAAAACGTATGGTATTATTACCCTGCATCAGAACATTTTTACTGTAGCAAATTTTAAGCATTTTAAGTTGAGTTCCTCTTTACAAATGGCAAATCCTGGGTAGCTGTAAACTGTATTACCTATGTAAGTCAATAGTTGCTTCACCTGCAATAGGGAGGGCTTGACCTGTGACCGAAGAAATATAGTTTGTGCTGTTTACCATTGGGATTTGACCACGGGTAAAAATTGATTCTTTCAACAATGAAATATCCGCGTCAGTATCGATTAACAATGACACAATAATGCGTGAGGTGTGGGGTGTAATGATTTCTGCTCTAACTAAGGCCTTGTCTGTTCCTATGTGGAATTAATAGTAACATACCGTGTATCTACCATCCTGTGCGGAACCAATACAGGTGGACTTATCCATTTAAAAGAGTCCGTTTTTGGTTACCTGAGGATCGAGTCTGGTTGGCGTAAGTCCGTGATTTTTGTGGTGGTTGTTGTGTTTGTTGTTGTGGTATTTGTTGTGATTGCACAACTTGACCACGAGGTATGTATTTTGAAGCATCTCTAGTCCAACAATTGTGAACGAGATGGCCAACTTTATTACAATGCGTACAAGTTGGGCGGTTTTGTTGTGGTTGTGGGTTGATGTATGTGTTTGTGGGTCGAGGTGGAAAAGCATTGCGATCTCTGTGTTGTTGTGTATAGTCCCTAGGTGTGGGGCAAACGTTAGCATAGTGGCCTGCTCTTCCACAGCGGAAGCATTGGACCTGTGCTGTGTTGTGCTGAGTGGTGAATTGTTAGCGGGGGAGTGGCTCGAGGTGGTTGTGAGGAGGGTGTCTGTGTAGATGGAACTGACTCCCTATTGTTTCCCAGTTTGTTCGGGGGTCTTGACGGATTATCGGAGATGCCGATTGATTTGTGGTTTATAGAAGCTTCAATCCTTTCCTCACGGATTGCAGTTTCAAGGGCTTCCTCGTATGTTTTAGGGTTACTACTGAACACAAAACGCCGAATGGTTGGGAAATACCTTTCAAGAATTGATTAAACATGCATTCATTAAGCAATTTAGTGCGCATGCGGTTTCCCGCTTCATTTTCAGCAGGGATGAGTGTACGTCCACCAAAAATCAAAAGTTTAGTGGCGAATTGCCGGACCGTTTCTCCAGGCCGTTGTACAGTTTGATTGAATTTTTCAACAAGCGAATTATGACTGTCTTTAAGATGGAACCACTTGATCAATTGATCTTTTAATTCATTATAGGGGGCATTAGCAAGATTGGCGTGATTGTAAACAAAGTCACGTGCATCACCTTGAAGTTTAATGCACGCAATAACTGCTTTTTGGGTTGCATTCCACCCTGACATAAGAGCTTACTCTTCCAATCTACAAAAGAATTGTGCAATTTTCAAACCATCATGCAGAAAATTCTGGCACTAGGGCAAGATGCTGAAGGTTACTAATGTGTTTAATGTTTGTGTTTGTGTTATCCAGTGCGCCTGTGCCATTGGTGCCATTGTTGGCAGGAGGAGGAGGCGAGTGGGTGGGACAGTCTCCGTTTCAACCATTGTGTGTAAATAAAAAATAAACAATATGTGTAAACCAAATACAAGAGTAAAATGTTCTAATCTTTGATGACCTGTGTCCAATGTAAATTTTCCTATGTTTCGAATAGTCGTGTTCATTGGTGATATATCTCAGAAGTAAATTTTGTAAAAGGTGAAGAAAAAATTATGTCAATCAAGGATCAATATCCCACCACTAAGACACCAGTGTCATGGGACGTTTCTTAGGGGGTTGGGGTGAGGAAAAGGAAAAGGGGGGCTGCCACCACTTGGAATTACTGTCCAAGATCAGTCAAGGTTTACAACATAAAAAGGTTAGCGTGCTGTGTTCAAAGGGGAGTGGGGATGAATGCACATAGTGCACTACCAATTACGGTATTGATCAGTCTTGAGAATATAGGTGTTAAAAAATGAATATTAATTAATGTTTCTGAGACACATCTCCAATCAACACATGTTTATTGAATACAAGTAAAATACATAAAATGTTAACTCACCCGTTTGGTACAGACTTCAATTGATCCGAAAAATGATTATCAATTAACTCGTGACGAAGAGGCAACTAGAGCCAGTGATAGACGAGTATGAACGAACCCCGACCCTTGTTAGAGCCCGCATTATATACCAAATTTGGGGGTCCTAATTGAGTCGATTACGTGTTCTAGCTAAGATGGTTAAGATTCTAGAAGCTGTGTGAACATTATCATGTGTTTGTTGTTGAGTAAACACGCGATGGTTCCTTGTTTGATGTAAACAAACTAGGTGAAATTATGTATATAAGCTGTGTTAAATGTGCTGGAAGTTTCATAGGTATTAAGCAATATCATGTGCCAAGAGAGCGATGCTCTGCAATGGTCAACAATTATTATTAAGCTGATTGTAAAGTGTTTGTTATTCCAAAGTAAGATTGTTCTGGAAGAATAATCAGATGCAATAATAGCAGAGTGTGGGCAATGACAGTAAGTTAGTATTTATAATATTAAGGCAATCGTCGCGATAACCGCCCCATGACAACAGTTTAGAAAAATGATTTGAACCTCCACAACCATTACACTTTTTCCCATAAGCTGGGCACTTCCTTGGTGGATGCATATATCCACAAAATGCACAAACTTTTGATTCACACTGTAATGTTGTAGGGCTGGATTCTTTCTTTATCTTTTCAATTTTTTTGTTTTTCATGCAAACAGGTTCCACGGTCCTAGACGTCGCATCCATTTCTTCCGCTTGTTGTCGGCTCACTTCTGCCGCTCGGCAATAGTCAGCTGCTTTGACTAGGGTCAGGTCCGGGACTCGTAGAAGTCTTTCTCGTAATACACGATCATTAATGCCCAACACAACCTGTAACGTAAGGAGCTGGTCATTTTTATCACCGAACTCGCATGTTTGTGCTAACTTGCGTAGTTCAATCATTGAGTATATAACCATCCTTAAAGGTTCAATCAGGAACTTGTCAAACGGTTTTCCTTCCCTTTGGCTGTGGGTAAAAAACTTACTTTGTTCGTACACCAAATTCTTCCGTGGGTTGCAATAACTTTCAAACTTAGCTAGGACATCAACCAGTTTGTCCACACTTGTGCCTGCTGCAAACTGAAACGTGTTAAAAACCTCTAGGGCTTCATCTCCTATCAGATTAAGTAGCATTGCCACTTTCTTCTTTTCATCTTTTTCTTCATCTTTACCTGAGGCCTTCAAGTAGATTTCAAACCTTTGTTTGAACCGTTTCCAACTATCACTCACGTTTCCCGAGAGGTCTAGCACTGGTGGTGGACGAAATGCTGTTTCAGCCATGGCACATGGATATTTTCAACCATTAACCTCAAATTCTTTATCTTTAAATATCACAGCAATCCTGACACTCACGACGATATATTATAGCTCAAAATGTACTGCACACATCCACAACTTCTTGACACCATGTCATGTTTAGTAATGAACAACACGGAACTGTGATGATATGTCTTTATTACTCAGTGCACATACATTAATGTCAGGACTGGCTCGACGGCCATGATGCTCCCTCCTAGCATCCAGTCACGCCTCCTAGGCAGCGCCCTGTATCCCTGACCAATGCCAACTTCACACAACATCACAGTTACAATGTCAAGAAAACCTTGGAAAATTTTCAATCAGGATTGCCGGTGGCGCGAATCGATTCCTTTTCCGGGACATACCGAATCAGAGTCTCGCGCTTTATGAGTCGAATCTATAATATGATTAGAAACGAAAGATTAAAATCAGATGATATGAAGGACCAATTACAAACCTCCATGTATCTTGTTGGACTCGAACCCACGTCACTTGAGATCATAAATAATAGCTCTTAGGACCGGCAATCCAACATTATGAGCCACCATGATATCACAGCACAGTTCGGAATTGACTTTGGAGTCCTTAATTTGATTTAATATTCTATAGTTTTTAAGTATTATTGGAGGACCCAGCAAACATGAGACTCTGGGCCCCGTGCGGGACAACCAAGGGAAGTGCGGGTAAATTGCGGGTAAGGGAATGACACGGGACAACCCGCACGGGTCCCGCGCGGGACATGTTAGGGACATGTTGAGACATTTCTATCTGGGAGAGCTACGGGACAACCCGCACGGGTCCCACGGGCAGGGAAACTTAAGTGGACACCCCTTTAGGGAAACAATACGGGAACATACTCCGTAGGGTCCCGCGAGGAAACTTAATGGGTAACCCTTTCGGAAAGCTATGGGAACAGACCCGCACGGTCCCGCTAGGAAACTAAAGGGATAACACCAAAATGTGGAGTAATTATATCAAAACAATACGTGTGTATAGATTTATGCATGTAGAATACTTCCCTTGATTTATTATTTTAGTTCTATTTCATTGCAAATCGTTTTTTATAACTGAATATAGGATAGGCCTATATAGGCGTTAATTAAATAAATAAATATAATCATTCCATTTCAGACGAGTAAATCGTATTAAGTCTAAGTTAAGTTGTGAAGGTATGTTGTCTGGTTGCCGGCCACTGGTGGAGCTCGCAACTTGAGTTAGGTGTCCTGTATTATTGCTGTGATCAGTTTTTGACTTTGTCTATACAATTCCCAATAATAATGTGTCTAATATATTAGAGTCAAGATCTTTTGTACTATATTGTCATCAAGATTTGAACACAAGAATGAAGATTCGCGTTCGGTCGTTTCGCGAAAGTTTGATTACTCCCTGATTTGCTGTTCCTGATTTTTGGCAAACCTCATATTCGTTTGAGTTGGATCGTCTAATAAATCTGTTTTTTTTTTCTTTTCGTTTTTCTTTTTAGATGATTTTTTCCTTTCTTTCTTTCTTTCTTTCTTTCTTTCTTTCTTTCTTTTTATTAATTTCTACAATTAATTAAGTACAAAGTAATCTTAAAAATATGTTGAAGAGAATCAGAGAGTGCATACGATAGCCTCATAGCAAATTATGCGTGATATCCCTTCGTTACAACTAAATACACGTAAACCTAATTTTTTATAAACAAAATTTAATTAATAAATAAACTAAATGTTGTAGAATCAAAATATGCTAAAGGCATAACAAAGAACATACATTTTAATTTTAATTTTAATTTAACTTAAATAATTTTTTATTGTAAGTAGTATTCAAATATGTATGATGATTTGTATTGCTTAACGCCTTTATGCACTAAGGCTATTCGAGTTTATTAGTGGTGATAATATGACGATAAAGGACGATCACAATAACCTATGCCTTATTCGGGATTCAAACCCACGTACTCGATGAGCGCCCTAATTGTATGTGCCACCGCGGACGGTGAGGGGGGGGGGGGAGATAATTGATCGCATTCGATTGGTTATAAGATATAAGAAACATTTATCTGTTCTTGGCCTACCGTCGTCCAATGCAATATATCCAGCCAGCATAAGATTTTATGATCGAGTATTTGTTAAAGCCTAATAATCGAAGAGGATAGCATGGATTTAAAAAATATATAATAGTATCATGTTTTAATAAAGACCAAAACACATTTTCAATATCACAATAGTTACACTGCAATGTTACGTTCCGCAATCCACGCAAGCGTACTCCCTTTCATAAGCCATCTAACGCGCCAAAAACAGTATAGGTGCTGTGGCCGAGTGGATAGAGCGTCTGACTCCGGAAGAAGGCATTGCGGGTTCGAGTTCGGCTGTTGTCAATAAAATTTATATGTCTGACTGTCTATAATCTATGTACTTATTCCCCTTCACATTAAATGTATAAATTGAGAAAGTGGCATCGAGTAATAAATAATTCAATTTTAAAATTTTGGCCCGTTTTATCTGTTGAGTTCTTTGAGTGTCTACTAGATGGCGCTAGAAGCAATGCACCGGAAACACTGGTACGAGTGCGGGACACGTACGGGACCCGTGCGGGAAACTAGCGGGCAGACTATGGGACCCATCCGGGACCATCAAGGGTAGGTCGCAGGCATGAGCGCACGGGAAACATTTGGGACGACTTCGGGACACACTGGGACGAGTGCGGATGTCCCGTACGGGACCCGGTCTTGGCCCGTAGGACACTTCCCGCACTAGCGGCATTACGGGACAGACTTCGGGAAACGTGCGGGACACCGCAAAAATGTTTGCTGGGGAGTATTGAGACATCATTTGACTATCCACAAACCTTCGAAATCTCCAAACTTATGCGGGCCACGTTTTGACTGATGCATTCAAAATTTCAAAAATAACAATATTTCATGCAAAGTTTCTGGGTTTTAAAAGGTATTCTTTATGGACAAGAGCCCCCCCCCCCCAGCCACCTTGCACCCAGCTCCACACTTTGTTCTCGACCAGACCAACTGATATTCCGATTCAAATAACATTTTTAGGGAATCATTGAAAGGTCTCAACTTACATCGGTTACGTTTTTGAATAGAACAAATAATTTTTTAAAAGATTTGGGTTAAGAGAATATAGGACATGTGATCATAGGCAGTATTTTGAAAATAACGTTGACTTCCAGCAAATTGCTGTTTTCTCGGCCGTTAATCAACCGATCGGCATAAATTCTTCAGCAATATAATTGTGAAGGTTTTCTAAAGAGCCCTATGGTGGCGGATTTTGAGAAAATGAATACATTTATGTAGCATAAATTTTTTGATATTGCATCATTTTTACAAAAATGCTGTTTCACGCGCTGTTTCATGGAACTTTAAAAAATACCCCTAGATTCTTATTTCAGAAAACTTTACCCTAGCGCCTTGAATTGATGAATTTGCTCTTCAACCCAGTCAACAGAATTGTTCTATCGCCAACCGTTTAAAAATAAACAGCAATTTTCCAGGCATTGTTTAGCGTTTTTTCGTTCGACTGTAGTCCGCTAGGTGGCGTAGGTGCTGCGAAAAAGTCTTGAGACGATGTCGTGTTCGAGAGAGTGATTTGTGGAATTTGAGGGGAGGTAAGTAACAGTATCTTGTTACGCGTAGCAATACTGGCCATTGAATTTCCGACGTAAAATTTATGACAGAACCGGGATTTGCGACAAGGACCTTGGAGCATTGCATTGGGTTGGAACTATTTATATAGGACACCATTTATCATATTATTTTGTCCCAACCGAGTATTATCAAAATAAAAATATGCTTATTGTTCTTGTTCGTTGTAAGTAGTCTATACTATTTTTAAATGTTCTATGCATTGTGTTTAGTGCTAGTGATGATGCCATGTTGTTTATTTTCCTTTTTAAAAAAAAACGAATATTTGGCCGGATTAATCAATTTGATCGGCAATGGCAATGGTAAAAATGAAGTGCCCCCATTTAGTTTATGAAACTGACGGTCTTGCTGAGATGATTGTCAGAAATAAGATTGATTGATATTGACCTTTATACGACTTACGACTACGCAATATGTGTGGGAGTCGGGCTAGCGCACTTCACCCGCCAAAAATATTTGCACAAACAAGAATTGGAACCCTGGACCTTGTGAATCGGAAGCAAGAATTATCCCTAAGGCCCTCATTTATCATATTAGTTAGTTATTTAATGTTGTTTTAGGGCACTCAACAGTAGAGTTATTAGTGCCCATGTCAAGTGTATTGGAATCTTCCCAAAATTTTCTTTTTCCATAATTGTGGATTACCACCATGTTTTCTCCCTCCAAAGGAGGAAACGTAAGTGAAGACGCGGGGGTTTAAACTGGGGTGGAACGGAGGAGTGTCGTTGCAGAGAGGGCCCGGGTTTAAGTAGGAGAAGAAAAAAGTGAAAGATGAAAATAAATATGAGTATAAGGCTGTGTGAATGAAGAAAGGTGTGATAAAAAGTTGCGCGAGAGCTCGCTCTGCAACACGCACCCCAACCGGCCAGAGCTCGCCCTTAGTTTTGGGGAATACACTACTCCCTTACTCACAGGCCAAATCAGGGGAAAGGGTACCCGATTTGGGACTTGATTCGAAATTATTTATAATTTATTATTGTTGTGATAAAAGGTACAAGTAAATAATTTTAAAAAAATATAATTTATTTACATAGGTAGAGCTATGTGCTATCGATGATACGTTTCATCAGATGGATTCATCAATGTTGTCGGCGAATACACAAATAACACAATAGAAGAAATCAAAATCCCTTTTTAGGTTTTAAAGCAGTCCCTGACAGCCTTTCGGATACGAATTGTCCCCAAGTATTATATTATGCACTTACGCTAACGGAGACGAATAAGGTATGTATATACGAATAAATTAATGTAGTGTCTGGGTTCTGTTAGATATCGTAAGTGCGGCAACGTTTATCATAATCATTATCGGTGATTATCGTTCGGTGAATGTGTGACTGTTTTGTATTGGGGATGGGGAATGGGTAGAGGCCGAGCAAAACTGTGCATCTGGCTATCATCCTACAGCTGTCAGATAAAAAACGTGCTGTATCACGCAAAAGCTTTGATTACTTCTTTAAGCATGTGCGTTTTTTTGACCATCTACGTCTATTGAGGGTAAGGTGGTAAAAGGGAAGAGGGAAAAAGACAAAAGTTAAGTTTCAATGCAAAAATGAGATGCCTTTTTTTTCATTGAATTAAAAAACAAAGCGCGGCTTGAAGACTACAGGTCAGAAAAAATCCACGGACAAAGAGAGAACGGCAAGTTCTTGCCTATAATGCCTATAGTTTCTAGTAGTCGGACAATCTTCTAAAAAATTTAGTATAGTAGTAGTAGGACATGGCGTTTTAGGCAAATTGCTTTACGCTCGGGCAGATGACACGACAGGCGTCTGAAATTTCGAACATCTAAAATATGGCTCTACAGTAACAAATTTCTTAAATTTGTTTTAAAATAATAATAAAAACAATATTTTAGTTTAAACGAATTTCAAATTCCAAATAAAAAATAAACTATATATTCGTGATTTTTTGTAGATTATTAAGAACAAAATTGTGAAATCTATGCCCCTTAGGGCGTGTATGTATGTTTTATTGACAACTTTGCAAAGTTGCATATAGGGTCGGATGCTTTTTGGGCCGAGCGAATAGCTATTTGCTAACGCAAAATGTGCCCTATTCCCTCTGAAGGCGAAATTACTTATTGAAATTACAAAACTAATATTAAATCATCCGCTCGCGTTGTATACCACACTCACGCTCCGCTGACAAAAGCGGACACTTCAATTTTGATACTAAGAGAACATTCAAAATATTTAAACTTACACCTGCCAGGTCTTTGTCTTAAATAAATAACCTTTTCTCTTGAAAATCGCACTTCAATATACAATTAGTTCAATTTTTCCAAGGACACTCATGGAACAATTGCAGTCATTCTTCACAGCGAAATTAAAATCAAGTCTGCAAAAGTTCTACGATAATTTCTCGATTTGGTTTAATCGGGAAACACTCCCGTAGGTGTAATTGTTTTTATTTACTACAATTCACATTTACAATTCTACGATAATATTTTAATCCCACACACTCACAGAGTTGAAACTATTAAATCAATCAATGACTACATCTAAGAGTGTGTACGATATTTACAAACTATGTACAAAATGATGTCAAAATGTGACGCGTGCTACCCACTGGTGGTGTCCAGCACCCTCAAGATAACGTATAGCGTGTTCTGAATGCGATCTATTTTGTTCGTCAATATATATATATAATTGAAATCATCATAACAATACCAATATTACTACTTTGTCCAATATTTGATCCGGAGTGGATACTGCCACAGACTATAAATCCTCATTTCACATAATTGACTTCACAAAAAGAACACATTGGAGACGATGGTGATTTTGTTGCTTAACGTCTCGTATTAATGCACTAAGGCTATTCGAGACGATGAGAGGAGAAAGATGAGGGTGAAGGACGAATAAAAAACATGCGATATGCGGAATTCGAACACACGTGCTCGTAGAGCCATACGCAAACAGTGTCGGAGTTGAAGAGAAATTAGATAATCATTTCTCTTCAATCGGGTCGCGACCTAATGTTGAAGTTGTAAATTAAGGAATAACATTTTGGTTACACATCGCATTGTTTTTGTTTGCTTTTTTAGTTAGAGTGTGAGTTGCGGACGGAAGTATCAGTTCTGCCAATCAAAAATTTCAAATTTGACACTTGAATCAATGTAAAATTACGTTATAGTTGATAGTGATACTGTATTTTACAATTATCTTTCTACATCCTAATTTATGAAACTAACGTTGGTAGAAATAGCGTCCAATTAGATTAGATTGGCTGGATGGGGTCGGCCGGAGGGCACTGGGGTAGGGTCTAGCAGCGGTAGGGGATCTTATCGAATATTTAAATTTTGAAACATTTAAAAGCCTAAAAAAATGTCAAAAAATGTGATATTGTCTATGCAATGTAAACCGGAGAGTCGTGAGGGTCGCGTTCGCCCGCCCCCGCCCTTCCACATATCCGCCCCATGTCGTACAGCCAGTTATAAACTTTAATTTTTCCTTGAACATGGCTAAAACTGATTCAGTTTTGTAATATTGGTTTGGAGATAGTACTACTCTACAATATCATGTACGCATAAATTACTTTTACGCGCTAGTGCGTGTCATGTCATCTTATGTAAGTGGATAGGGGTTATTTTGATTTCTGGTTCAGTAAAATGCTTGGATAATATATTTTTCGTAGTAGCATAGATAATGTATGACTTATTATTATATTATATCGCAATTATTCAAAATAAGTAAAATTTTCATAAATATTCTGGAAAAAATGTACTGAAATATATTAATGAATATCAACGAAGTTGAAAGCAGGAGGAGATGGCGGTATTTTATTCACCCCCTCCTCTATATTTTTGATATGACAATAATTTCAACTCACTGTTTTTAATGGCACACAACCAACTGTGTGTGTGGGTGCGTACTTTACACTAATTAGATCAAACAAATAGGGGAAATATTATTTTTATTAATTTTTGTGTAACATTGTAGTAAAATGTAGTGTGGATACTGATGATATATCTATAAAATAAAACTTAAAGCACCCAGAGATTGATACAAAATCAACCTATCAACCTATCATCCACCCTTCAAAAAAGCTTGAATTTTATTTTTCCTCCTCTCACCATGATTGATGTCATGATGTCCAGAACACCGTTTTACAACATTAGTTTCAAGTGTCAACACACTGTATTTTATGGTATTGTTAGGTATGGATGACTAATGACTATGAGTTGTATGCCTCTAATAGACCAGTCGAGAAATCCAAATATATGTTTAGAAGTCAATGTTAGCGGCAAAATATGAGACATTTGGGTACCGGGCTGATTTAGAGGTAAAAAACACCAATAAATCCGAATTTGCCCGGTAGCACCTCGGATTTTGGCCCGTTTTCCCAGAATCCAAAATGGCGTCCAACAAGGTGTAAAATCCCGGGGAAACCCCTTAAAAAAAAATTTTTCATCAATGAAAACGTCAGGGGGGGTTCATTTTACGGTTTTAGGAGTCGCAGAGAACGATGTAAAGTGTTACGTAAACGCCCAAGAAATGAAAGTACCATTTTCAAAATGGCGGCCACTTTTATGGAGAAAACTGGGTATTTTTTCCCCTTTGAGTAAATACCATTTTAAACGTATGAGACATTGTGGTACCGGGCTGAATAATGGGTAACAAACCCCGCTGAATCTTAATCTGCCTGGTACCACCTCAGGTATTGACCCATTTGCCCATGAATTCAAGATGGCGTCCAACAAGGTGTTAAAAAGCACAGAAAAAGTCCAATTAATTTTGGTTAAACACTAAAGGAGGGCTAATTTTAAGGTTTTCGGGGTCAAGGAGAACGATGAAATGTGTTGTGGAAACGCCAAAGAACCGGAAGTATAATTTTCAAAATGGCGGCCACGTTCATATGGGAAAAAACGGGATTTTCCGTTTTCTTGGGATAAATACCATTTCATGTGTGAGACATTAGGGTACCGGCCTAATTTGTAAGTAACAAACCATGTCGAATTTAAATTTGTTCGGTACCATCTTGGATTTTGACCCATTTGCCCGGATTTCAAGATGATGTGCAACAAGTTGTTAAAAAAGGATACACCTATTTTAAGTCCTATTAGTGCTGGAAGAACACCTTAGAAGGGTTCAATAAAAGGTTTTCCGGATCAAGAAGAACGATGGAACGTGTTTCGGTAACGTCCAAGAAAAGGAAGTACCATTTTCAAAATGGCGGCTTATTTGATATGGCAAAAAAGTGTATTTTTTGCCCCCTTTGGGGAAATCCCATGTTTACGTGAGAGACATTGTGGTCCCCCGGGCCCTGAAAAAGGGGTAACAAGTCCCGCTGAATCTAACTCGGGCCCCGGGGTACCACCTCGAATTTTGACTCTTTTTCCCAAAATTTAAAGATAGATCCAACAAGGTTTTAAAAAAGCCCAAAACTACCCTTTACTGTGATTGCGGGGGAAAGGTTGAGGGATCAAAGTGGTACCATCTTCAACTTTAGAAGCAATCCCTCGGCTGCAGAAAAATCCCCTCTTGGGGTGCTTGTCGGGATGTGCGACCATGTGTGCAGATGAACGAGACGTGAGGGGGATTTGCACATTTTTGTGCAATTGTAGAGGAAATTTCACAATGGTGTGGATAAAGACGTCGATTAAGAAGATGCTTTTGAAGGAAATTTGTTTTTTTAAAACACAATATTTACGAAAAACCTTCGCCTGGTTGGGCAGCATCCGGACTGATGGTATTCCATGTAAATTTACAACAAAGTTCACATTTATATCCCATCGATCACAAGCCTTTTCAAAACCCATCATTTTCACTGCCTGTTTCCTAATCATGGAAAACGGCAAAAAGTATACCTGTTTACAAATCTGGGGCAAAGAGGTCATTTCTAAATACAGACCAATAGCATTTACATCAGTGTTATGTAAGGTACTTTAGAGACTAGTAAGTAGATCCATTCTTACACACTTCGATGACAATGGATTATAAATACAAAAACCAAAATGGGGTTTTGCCAAAAAAAAATCCTGTGTCACCAAAAGCTTTTAAAAAGTAATTGAGGGTTGGGAACAAAGTTTGGATCAAAAGTCAATTAAAACAGGTTTGGGCGTTTATCTTTTTTTGATTTATAAAGCATTTTTACCGTGTTCCCATGAAAGTCTTCTGACAAACTTGAGAATTATGGCAACAAAGGTTCCTTCTAATTTGGGTAGGAGTTTTCTTACTGGGGGAATCAATGCACTGTATTTGAGGATCAAGATCAGGGAACATTGTGTAACTCAGGTGTCCACAAGGGCTGTACTTGGTTTTCCCTTTTCTTCATCTCTATATGATGGACCCTTCCTTTTGTGTACAATCTAAGCTAGCTATGTATGCAGATGACTGTACCCTTCCGCTCTTTACAAGTTCGATTAAAGTTTTTGCCCACAAGCTGATTTGGATGCAATAAACTCTTGGTGCCTGTAAATGGTTGGTTTAACGACTCAAAATCTGTGCTTCTTAAACTCTCTCGGTCATCAGCCCCAAATTAATGGAACATACGTTTTGAATAACGGTCACTTAAATCAAGTAAATCTATAAAATTACTGGGTTTTAAACATTTCTCATGACTTGTGTTTGGAAAAGGCACACTAATATTGTTAAGTCACAATGCTCTCTAAAACTGGCAAGTTTTGTATTCCTACCTTGAAAGATAGCCAACCTAGAGTTCTAAGGTTCTGTGTTCATCACGCTAATTAGGCCTTTTAAATAGTGTATGGTGCGCCAGCATGGCATCCAACCACCAAGAAAAAACCATGCACAACCTAGAATCACTACAGAATCGAGCAACTAAAGCAATCTTGGGGTACAAAACTGACCCTCCGTAGCGCTTTCTAGAAGAAAAAATCTTAATATACCTAGTTTTGGAGGCTGTATTCAAGAGATGTGACATTATTTTCCTCAAGAGGTGTATGAGTGGAACCATTGATCTTGACCCTCTTGTGCGCCTTACCCATAAATCGGACTGAGATTTTAGGACGCGGGAGTAATAAGGGTTGACCTTAAAGGACGCCAATTGCTCGAACAAGTGCATTCCAGAAATCCATTTACTACAGGGAGGCAAGCGCTCTGGAATGCACTACCTTCGAAGAAAAGGGAACTTCCTCTCGGTAGGTTCGAGGGAGCAGTCAAGAGAATGTTTTTTTAAGAGTTTGATATGTATGTCTGTTTTCATCTTGTTTGATATGTATTTTATTATTGTTGTATATAATTCTTAGGAGGGGTTTTTGTATAATGTATCAAATGGATCTTCGGTCTGCCTATTTTAGCATCCACCCGTAATGTTTATTATATAATTTTTGTAATGAATGTAGGGGAAAAATAAACTCATAATAATAATAATAATAATAATAATAATAATAATAATAATAATAATAATAATAATAATAATAATAATAATAACAGAATTTAAGTTTACATGCTAGTTTTTGCCCTTATCCATAATATCCAGAGATTAAAATACCAACCTATATGATTCTCAAGCTCAGAAATGTGATGTCTACATATCTATACACGAATCTCTACTTCTCCCAGGAGAAGACATTCAATATTATTCAGTTGAATCATGAACTGACACTTGAATAATAATTGTTAATATGCGTGCCGGTAACCACTTTTTCTTTGTAAGTATGGATTTTAGGGACACCGTGGATCGTTGCACAACATTGATACTTGTACTAATCCATAATCTACAAACAAATGGAAAATGGAAATTTATGACAAATAGATGTATGTGCCCTGTGTATCATCGGACGACCTGGGTAAAAGAGAGCCATCGTTTTGTATCTCTGCAGAAGTGGACACACATTCCCCAAACAACAGGCAGGGCCCTCTGCTAATCGTAAAAGACGAAGAAAAAGACAAAGCCAATTTCGCAAACACCACACAGTATATAGGGGAGTATGATACCTCTCCGATACTAGAGGCCCGAGTTTTTGGCAGTCGTCGTCAGGAAAACATAACTTTGGACTAGTGTTTCAATTTCCATGTGTATAAACACGTGATATCATTAAGGGTTTGAAAAAATAAATACAAAAAAAAAACCATTATGCTGCACCAGCCACCAGGTATTTAAATTCTAACTTAGAAGTTGAAGATAAGACATTTAAAGCAAATACGTTATAAACAAATAGCGCCCTAGCGTTTTTCACTCAACATTAATTGGACTTTTCTTTGCTTTTCAACACCTTGTTGGACGCCACCTTAATTCCGGGCAAATAGGTCAAGTTTCGAGGTGGTACCTGGCAGGTTAATTTTCAGCGGACTTGTTTTACCCTTTAATTCAGCCCGGTACCACAATGTCTCTCACGTATAACATGGTATTTCCCCAAAGGGGGCAAAAAATACACTTTTTGCCATATCAAATAAGCCGCCATTTTAAAAAATGGTGCTTTCTTTTCTTGGACGTTCCCGCAACACGTTCCATGGGTTCTTCTTGACCCGGAAAAAACCTTTTATTGAACCCTTCTAAGGTGTTCATCCAGCACTAATAGGACTTAAAATAGGTGTATCTCTTTTAAACAACTTGTTGCACATCATCTTAAAATCCGGGCAAATGGGTCTAAATCCAAGATGGTACCGGACAAATTCAAATTCGACATGGTTTGGTACTTACAAATTAGGCCGGTATCCTAATGTCTCACATATGAAATGGTATTTATCCCAAGAAAACGGAAAATCCCGTTTTTTCCATATGAACGTGGCCGCCATTTTGAAAATTATACTTCCGGTTCTTTGGCGTTTCCACAAAACATTTCATCGTTCTCCTTGACCCCGAAACCTTTAAAAAAAGCCCTCCTTAGTGTTTAACCAAATTAATTGGACTTTTCCGTGCTTTCAACACCTTGTTGGACGCCATCTTGAATTCTGGGCAAATGGGTCAAAACCTGAGGTGGTACCGGGCAGATTAAGATTCAGCGGGGTTTGTTACCCATTATTCAGCCCGGTACCACAATGTCTCACACGTATAAAATGGTATTTTCTCAAAGGGGAAAAAATACCCAGTTTTCTCCATAAAAGTGGCCGCCCCATTTTGAAAAAGGTACTTTCGTTTCTTGGGCGTTTACGCAACACTTCACATCGTTCTCCGCGACTCCTAAAACCGTAAAATGAACCCCACTGACGTGTTCATTGAATGAAAATAGTACTTTTAATGCCTTTATTCGGATTTTACACATTGTTGGACGCCATCTTGGATTCTGGGCAAATGGGCCAAAATCCGAGGTGGTATAGGTGGGACTAGATAAGCTGTCGCACGTCAAGGTCAAGCGAGAGCACGGACGCCAACGTTGACAATTTACACACAATGGGCATTAGGTAGGGCCTACCGTATTTGGTCATGTTATCGTGATATGTTATCACATAAATCAACATTTTATAAGCTGTGAATAAAGTAGTTCGTCCCACAGAGTCAAGTATTTTAGCGAAATAATGATTTTAAGTAATCACGATTTCGAAAGTGTTTTTTGGCCCTTTTTGGTAATGGTGTGTCCAAAATTCCAGCTGTATATAATGCCAACCTTGCAGATGTGATGTCAATGTTTAGGAGCATCAAAATGTCTTGATTTTATTCGTACACTTCATAAATACTTTATTTTTAGGATATATTGGGCAGCCCTTGGCTTTAAAATAGTCGTGTTTTTCTCCGAAAGCAGTTTTAGAGACCGTTATTTTATTTACTTTTTGCCGATCCTGTGGTCATAGTGCGTGGAAGACAGTGCTGCGATCCCTCGGCGAGCGCCAGCTCATCTGGTTCCACCTATACCGGGCAAATTCGGATTTATTGGGTTTTTTTACGTATAGATCAGCCCGGTACCCAAATGTCTCACATTTTGCCGCTAGTATTAAAAATCTACAATATTTTTACCAGTCTACACAACACTCGGCAAACTAGTTAGTTCAAGAAGATTGTGCCACAATAAGTGAAATAAATAAAATAACCTTTTGTTTTGACAAAAGTATTTTATTTTGATTGGCGTACAACTAACAAAATAGCATCCATCTAAACACAGCAGAAATATGTACAGAATAAACCTCCTGTGAGTGTGACAGAGTGTTCCCAGCCCCGATCTAATGACTACCACGGACTGCCAAGCGACACGTCATTGCGAGTTCAGTGCGGTCTTCTGTGAAGTGTCGAATTACTTATATCAAAGATAAGCCACATTGCTTATATCCCCCACCCCCAGTCTACCACAGCTCGCCGTCATTTCCCCTCCTCGCAGTCAGAAATCCCCTGTCCCCGCTTCTCCCCCGGATGCGAGATTTTTCGCGGTCTATCTGAGAAGTTGGCGTCCCTTCAATGTCCTATTCCTTCTTAAGTTTTGATACTACTTTGATTTGATATTAATGCATTAAGGCTATTGTAGACGACGATTGGTGATAGATGAGGATGAAGTTTTAATAGAAGGGAGGAGGGGAAACCCGGTACTGGCACGTAGCCTACTCCTTTCGAAAAGTACCAAGGGGACTCACGTCTTTACGTCCCATCCGAAAGGACGGTGTAAGCATGACAAAGCTCCTACAGGTTAGAAGGTACATAGTAGGTTCCTACACTAAACCGGACTGCCGACCAGACGTCGAGGAAAACGAAGCCGTTATTTCAATTTCAATTTCAATTTTTCAATTTTTTATTAGGACAAATTCTACATTTTATGTAACAACAACACAATTTTTAGTGTATGTGTCCTTTAGCTAAATAAAAAAAAAAAATTACTAATACTAATATAATGAGAAATTGTCATAATATGTAATACATTGTAAATAATAATAATTATTGAAAAGTAATAAAATAAGGTTCATTTCATTATATTATAGTTAATCAATAATATCAAGTGATAACATGAGTTTCTGTGAGTGTATCATTTAAGTAATCAATAAGATAATAGTAGGCTTTTAGAATTAAAATTTGTTTTAGTTCATGTTTGAAACGGTCATAGCTTGAAATGTTTTTAATGGATTCTGGAAGATGGTTATAAAGAGATTTATGTAAGTAGTCTGAGTTTACTTGTCCAAGTTTTGTGTGATATGAGTTTAGCTGTTGGTGATTTTTTTACGCGTGTCATGATCATGGACATTTGCATTTACTGGGTAGGTGTGTTTATTTTATTTTTTTGTTACTAATACTGATTTGAGAATGTATAACATGAAATGGTAAGGATTTTGTGGCGTATAAAAAAAGGTTTGCAGTGTTCCTGTGGGATCAAGGGAACAAATTGCTCTAATGCTTTTTTTTGTTATGATAAAAACTTTATGAATGTGGGTCGATATACCCCAAAAATTCAATTCCGTAGCTTATATATGACTCAAATAATGAATAGTAGCTTATTTTGGCTGTGGGGATGTTTACTTATCTGCTTGATGGTCCTTATTGCATAACAAGACGAATTAAGTTTTTGGTATTAATGTTATTGATATGATCGTGCCATGTTAGATGTTGGTCTATGTTAAGCCTAGAAATACATTTGATGAAACTTGTGTTATATTTGAATTATCTGAAAAATTAGTTAGGTATGGTATTTTATTTATAGATTTAATCTTCTGAATTGAGTGGAATTGGATATAGTTTTTTTTTTGAGTTTAAAATAAGTTTGTTAGCTGTAAACCACCCATTTGATTCATTTAGTCTTTCTTCTGATTTATCCCGAAGAGCTTTACTTTCATCAGCCTTTATGACTGTGGAAAAATCGTCAGCAAAAAGTTCAGCATCATCTATACTTTCAGTTAGATCATTGATAAAGACAATGAAAAATAAAGGGCCAAGAATTGACCCTTGTGGTACACCACATATAATTTTCTCAGAGTCCGAAATGGTATGTGAAATTTTATTATTTCATTGCTAGTTATTTCTACATATTGTACTCTGTTTGTTAGGTATGATTTTAATAATTTTAGCGCAGCACCACGTACTCCATAATATTCTAATTTAGTGAGGAGTATATTGTGATCAACACAGTCAAAAGCTTTGGTGAGATCACAGAATATACCCAGAGTATCAATATTTAAATCCATTTCACTAGTTACGTTTAATAGAAATCTTCTAATTGTATCACTAGTAGATTTTCCCTTTCTGAATCCATTTTGTCTTTCTGTTAGAATGTTTGTGCTTTTCTAAACAGCTTATCAATCTGTTATAAATAATTCTTTCCAATATTTTTGAAACAACAGGTAGAATAGATATTGGTCGATAATTACTTGCAAGGAGTTTCCTTTCTTTTTATGTATGGGAATTATTTTGGATATTTTTAGTGCTTGTGGAAAGACCCCATCTTTTAGACAGGTATTGAAAATATCACATAGAGGTGCAGCTAACATATGGATACATTTCTTTAAAACAATAGTGGATATGCCATCTACTCCTGCAGAGTGAGATGATTTTAACTTACCAACAATATTTTTTATTTCATTAATATCAGTTTCATAAAAATATAAAGAATCTACTGGGCTCTTGTATGTCTTATGCAAATAATCAATGAAAGTAAGATTTTGATTATTTCCTTGATTTACTAAGTTATTTGTTAGGTCAGAGGCTTCATTAGCAAAATAGCTATTAAGGATTTTTGCTACCACTTTTGAGTCATTTATTAATTCATTGTTACTATTGAGTAGATTAATATTTTCATGGGGCTTAATAGGTTTTCTATTTGTCTCTGAATTTATAATTTTCCAGATACACTTTGACTTATTGTTAGCTTGAGATATACTGTCCTTAATTTGATTACTTTTTGCTGTTTTTAAAACTTGTTTTTAAATTTTTTATTATGATTTAACGTAAGTTTGAAGGAATGTCACGTTTTGGAAATGAGTTTTTATATAAAGAAGACTTCTCTTATTTAAACTCGAGATTTTTATACCCTTCGATATCCAGTTTTGCTTTTTGTAGAATGGTTTATTTTTTATAGTTTGAAATGGACAATTTTCACTGATATATGTCTGCAGCTTCTGTATAAATGTATTGTATTTATCATCAGCCAATTTAGCTTGTGATACATCATCCCACATTTCTTCTTCAAGTCTCTCGATAAGATTATCTAATGTGGTTTCATTTAATAATTGAATTGTTTTTGTTGTTGTTGGAGGAATAAAATTGTTACATTGAATTTTGATTTCTTGAGCATAATGGTCGGCAATACCAAGGTTAAGTACCTGTGTCTTGAATGGAAGTGTAGTATTTGTTGCTATGTTTGTCAATAATGGATGATGTTTGCCACCTTTGGTCAACTCTAGTTGGTTCATTTATGGTGAGTATAAGGTTAAATGAGCTAAGGAGATTAATTAGTTGATCTTTATTCGGGTCTTTACTATTTGGAGAGACGTTTACATTAAAGTCACCCAAAACTAATAAATGTTTATTTGATTTTAATAGTTAAGAGATAATTTTTTCACTTTTTTCTAGAAAGGTTTTAATGTTGCCATTTGTGGACCTATAAATTACGACGATTATGATATTAGATACCGCTAGTGTTTTTTTATTTGTACTTAAATTCAATTCAATGCAAGCACATTCAAAATTTAATTCACAACTATAGTTAGTAATTGTTGGTTTCTGAGTAACAAGCTCAAACAGTGTGTTGATCACAAAGATTGCAACCCCTCCATGTATATGAGAATTTCTGCAAAACGAGGAAACTAGTGTGTAGTTATCAATCACAATACTGTTTATACTTTCACTTGTTTTCCAGTGCTCTGATATACATAGCACATCAACAGTTTCATTTTTCGTACTGTGCTCTTCTAAAATGATATTTAAGTCCCTACTTTTTGTAAGTGTAAGGCCTTGAATATTTTGATGGAGTATTGTTATAAATTTTGTACTTTTTATATTGTTGTTTTTGTGTTGTTGTCTTTGTGTTTTGAAGGGTGTGTTAGAGGCGGAGTGTTAAGGCTAATGAGAGGTGTTTTGTCATTAGTGTTTTTATCAGCCACGATAATGTCATTATGGCTTGGTATGTCAACTAGTCAACTACGCTTAGATTTGGATTTATTGTATTTATATGATTTTAAATGAAGAGGTGGTGATCTAATATTTATTTGACGCTGTTTTTGCTTCTTCCGATAATGATCAGTAAGAATTTCTATTAACTCTCTGGGGGACCATGGTTTTTGAATTCGAAGTTTTTGCCCAAGACCCTCACTTGCCATTAGTTCCCTTAGTTGTTGATAATTATAATTGGAGAATTGCCTTATACCACTACTTCGGGTTGTCATAGTGGTGGTAGGTTGATTCTCCCCAAGAAGAAGCAGCTGGTACAGCGTCCTGCTGACGCCTGGGCCGTCTCAGACGTTCGCGACTGTGCTGGCATCTCTTCCGACTTTGATTGTCCCCAAGAAGAAGCAGCTGGTACAGCGTCCTGCTTGGAAGTGGACGCCTGGACCGTCTCAGACGTTCGCAAATAGGCTGGCATCTCTTCCGACGCAGGACAGTGTAGGCCTACAACGTTCAGTTCGCATATGGATGTGTGTCTATGTATTGTCATCTCCTTCGACGCAGTGGACAATACAGCGCCCTGTGCCGTGCCAGATGATCGCACCTGGGCTGTCGTCCCCTCTTGCGGTTTCGAAGATAGGGCTACCTGGAGTTGTTGGAAGTCTTGATTCTGGGAGATATAATATCCAGGACGAGATTTGTCCGATTTTTCTGCAGTTAAGGGAGTAGAGTCTTTTAGAGGGAGTGTTAGAGTATTTGAATTTTTCGATTTTGTGGTAGCTGACCTCTTTGGCTGGTCCAAAGCAGGCACACTATCATCTTTGGTAGAAGAACTTGTCAGTTGGTCTTTGTCCCTGCATTTGTCCTTGATGTGCTGGATTTGTTGGAAGTCTTGATTCTGTGAGATAGGATACCCAGGACGAGATTTGTCAGATTTATCTGCAGTGTAGGGAGTAGAGTCTATTAGAGAGAGTGTTATAGTATTCGAATTTTTCGATTTTGTGGTAGGCCTAGTTGACAGATACTCAGCTAAGTAATAATAGTAATCTTGTGTAGTCTTCGGTTGGTCCAAAGAAGGCACACTATCCTCTTTGGTAAAAGAACTTGTCAGTTGGTCTTTGTCCCTGCACTTGTCCTTGATCTGCTGATCGTTTTCAGAACAAGTAGTCTCTATGGTTATATCCTCTAACGCTGGTTGACTCTCTGTCCCATTTACCGTATTAGAAGTTGTTTTCTTAGAATGGTTATCCCTGAAGTTAGGCCTACTTTCCTTGTGCTGAGTAGATGTTGTTGGTACATCATGGAAATTTTTTGCTGTAGTATTTGTGAGCCTTCTTTTCTGCACCCGAAAAGTAAACGAATCTGGGCATGGCTTCCAGTCCATTGTACTAATCATTTCAATGGTCATATTATGTAATTTCAAGGTTCCTTTGCTATTTGGATGAAGACCATCAATTGAAATATCAGATGGTGTTAACCAATTATTAGTTTCAACAAAAACTACCTCACCCACACCACTGCACACCCATTTCAGAGAAGAATTAATCTCGGATATCACGTGGTTTGGAACATCTTTACGATATAGCAAACTTGTGTAAGCTATGTCAGCATTTGGGTAATTTTTTTTAACAGCTCGCAGTAATTGGTAGACGTTATCCATTATCTGTAATGGCTCTAGATATCTTACAGAATTTGTGCCATTGTGGATTATAACAGTTCTCATGTGTAGTTTGGCAGGATTTTGGTCTTCTTCTATCAATTTTTGTAATTGGTGAGGCTGAATTCCTGGATATACTCGAAGAGAATATTTATCTTGAGACACATATTCTTCTCTTTGGCATCCTTTAAAAATATAGTCACTTATAACTAGTCCCACTGTGCTAACAGTCTTTGTTAGCTCGCTTTTAGATGTTTTAGTCTTTGTGAATTCACAGTTGGGCGTGGGTACAGACCTAGGACTGGTAGTGTTTCTATTATTCTTTGATCTTTTATTTGTACTTACATCAAGAGAAGGATAGGCATCGTCGTCTAAGTATTCCAGTGGTAGGTACCTGTTACTAGTTTTTGTGATCGGTGTCCATTTAGAACTAGGAGGTTCCTTGTAGCTTATTGTTGTTGTGTGCTGAATGGGAAAACTTGTCTCTTTTTGTTGATTAGCATTTAAGCATGTTTTACTGTATGCTTGAGGTTTTTGATATGCATATGCCTTCCTGTTTGGCATGAGTAATGGAGGTCTAGGAACATCGTTGTGACGGACAGTGTGGATAGGCCTAATTGGTATAGAGCCCATTTCCTTCATATGTGGCAAGTGGACAAGAGGCCTAGGTATGTCATTATGACTAACGCCGTGGTTGGGCTTAAACTCGGATCTTACATCAGCTGTCTTTTGGTTGAACCTAGTTCCAGTTGGGTGTTCGTAATTGTAAGAGCTAGTCAGAGTTAGAGTTTGCTGTTGGTTTGCAAAAGAGTTAGGATGTGGCTTTGTCATTCCATAATCTTGTTGACATTGAAGAAATGTTTCTTTGTCAGTGGTGGTTTTACATGTTTCTTGGTCAGAATGTATGGCTAAGTCTAATCCTACCTTTTTATGAAATTCACTAGGCCTAATTTGATCAGCCATGTTTGTTGACATTTTTCTGAGAAGTAAATTGTTGTTCCTTTCGGTGTCAACATCAAATAGTAGCACATTGATGATTTTTTTTATACATACCGCACTCGTGGCACGTCATTTTGTAGTATAGATTAGTTTGTTTACATTCACATTTAATAAATAACTTTCACAAAGCAGATGCAGCTGCCAAAATAAATTGATAAAAACCTATACTAGCTCTTGACCCCTCAATCTGCTCTAACCAGCGGATACGTGTGTCTCAGGGGAGAGCGTTTACTCACTCTCCCCTGACCACGCCCGAAGGTTGCATCACTTCGGTGTTCGAGTGGGAACCGACTAAACAACCTCGACTAAACCGCTGGCAATTATTTGTAACGGCCGCTTCGCAATACACATGCACATTATAATAGCTGAGATTGTTAGAACAGTTAGCTCATTTGGACCATAACTAAATCGCTTAAATTTAATTTTTTTAAGCTTAATTTTTTTTAATGGAAATCAATCCAGAAATTTAAAAAAAAAAAATCCCAGCGGGGTATCAAAATTAAATCAACATTCCGTATTTTTTTCTGAGTTTTTTAGTAGGTAGGCCTACTTTTTAAATATTTTTCATTCTTATATTTAAGGAACTATGGGGAATTTTGGATTTTTAATTTAGAATAAAAGCAACGTTTCTGTTGGTTGAAATGCGCCATCTCACTCTACAAGGACATGTAATAACTGACTCACTCACGCTTCAGGTTCACTACTCGTCAGACGGACTACTTTTTATTAGGGTCCCGGAGGTACCAACTTACACATTACACTACATCTCCCTTTTTTATATTGTTAATATTGAAATGTCTTTCTTCTTTATGATGTCCTTCTTGAGTTATTTTATGTGATAAGCAATGATAAACTAATATTAATTGAAACTCAAAATAGAAAGTAACAATTACACTACGACACTAATTAAATTACTAATTGAAGATTAACAATAATTCTCAAGTTAAAGACATTTATGTTTGATATTCCGCCAACCATACGGGTGGTTTGCGTTGCCTGATGGGCCTGCTTTCGGGTTGACTTCGACTGGATATTGAAGTCGGACTGCCGATGATGCCTTCAGCTGAGTTGTCCTCGACCGTTGGTGTGGAACAGCTAGGTTTGGCCGGGCTCGGGGCTCCGAAGTTGTAGCTTCCTCTGGCTCCCTAGGCTGAGATTCTGCCGGGTAGTATCGTCGGACATGGCTGACGTTCCTTCTATATTCAGCTCCAGCTGGCGATCGAATAGTTACTGCGCTTCCCTCGCGTTGTGTGACTTGGAATGGAATCGGATTGAAGCTCGTGGTTAGCTTGTTTTGCTTGTCTTGTTTTGTTAGAACTTGACTGCCAATGGTTATGTCACTGTCAGCGCGTGGCGCTTACGGTCTCCGTACTATTTTCCTTGGTCTTTTAGGATTAAGTCTCGTTCTCGCACCTCGTCATCTTGACCTCTTCCTGACATTGCTCCAGGAATTTTGTCCCTCAACTCTCGTCGAAACATTAAATATGCAGGTGTACGTCTAGTTGTAGCATGCGGTGCAGTACGATATAAGTATAAGTACTCACGCAGTGCTGTCTTGATATCTTGACCTTCCGCTGCAGCTATTCGTAGGCGCTTCATGATTAAACGGTTTTGTCTTTCGACAAGGCCATTTGCCTGCGGCCATTCCGGTGTAGAATGTTGAAGATCAATGTTGTTGGTCTGACAGTAAGTTTTAAACTCCATACTCTTGAAATATGTTGCATTGTCAGCCTGGATCGATTCAGGTAAACCGAATCTTGCGAATGCGCTTTTATAACTTATCGATTGTGATTGCGGTGGTAGAACCTGATGTCAACTCCGCTTCATAGAAACGTGAATAGTAGTCTACTATCACAAGAATATTATACTTCCCATTCGGTAGTGGACCCAAGTAATCTTTGGCAATGTGTTGCCAAGCACGTTCTGGCAATTTAGTTCTCACCATCGGTTCTGGCTTGCTGTGTGCCCCTACGATTTGACATCCGTGACAATGTCTGCAGTAGTGTTCAACAGCTTTGTCGATTTTAGGCCACCACACTTTTGATCGCAGTTTCTGCTTCATGCCTACGACTCCCGGGTGTCCCTGATGAGCAATTTCTTACACTTTTTCTCTCAGTGGACTTCGGATAAATATTCGCGCCCCCCTGAGAATAATGGAATCGTACTCACATAGTTCTTCCTTGAGTAGCTCGTAGACTCTGTATTTCTCCGGACAAATATTTGACTTCATTGATGCTCGCAGCTGCTTAGCTTCTTCATCCGAGTCTTACATTTCCTGTATCTCTTCAAATGTCATGGCTTTAGGTACAGATTGTGTTGCAACCCAAATCATGTACTCTTTGTCTGCAGAAGGTCGACTAGGGCTGCTCTCAGTAGTTACGAGTCTCGACAGAGAATCCGCTATGTTGCTTTTCCCTGGCTGGTATTGAACAGTGTAGTTATACCCTTGTAGTCGTAGCATCCAACGCTCGACTCTTGCGCACGGTTTTGATTTTGGACCAAATATGAACTGCAATGGCTTATGGTCGGTTATCAGAGTGAAATCCCCACCATAGGTGTAATGATGGAATCTCTCGCAACTCCATACTAGGGCCAAAGCCTCTTTTTCTACCTGGCTGAACTTCTGCTCTGCTGTAGAAAGAGCTCTGCTTGCATACTCTATTATGCGTGTTCCTTCATCTTGTTCTTGTATGAGCACTGCCCCTAGGCCATACGGACTGGCGTCAGCAACTATGCTTGTTGGACAGTTAGCGCTGTAGAATCCAAGGGTTTTGGTGTTGCTGAGTGCTCTCTTCAGCTCTTCGAATGCTCGGGCCTGCTCGTCTCCCCAAGTGAAAGCAATGTCTTTCTTCAGGATGCGTCTCAGAGGTTCTGTTGTTTCTGAGAAGTTCGGGATGAATTTCGAACAATACCCCGCCATTCCCAGGAAGCTTTTTGTTTCTTCTTTACTTTTTGGCTCTCGGCATGCTGTTACATCTTCCACCTTGCTGTGTAGCAGTCGAACTCCATCTTTTGACAGCTCATGGCCTAAGAAGTTGACACGATCCTCACCGATCGCACATTTACCGGGATTAACTGTCAATCCCCTCTCTTGCAAGGTTTCAAAAACTTTTCTTACACGTTCATCGTGTTCCGCTTTGTTGCGTCCATGTACAACAAAATCATCTATGAAGATTAGCACGCCCTCACACTTTTGGAGGACCCCTTCTATCAAACGCTGAAAAATTTCCGGGGCCGCATTCACTCCAAAAAATAAACACTTAAAGCGACGAAGCCCTGTATTTGTTGCAAAAGTTGTTATGCCTCGCGATGATTCATCCAAAACAATTTGGTGAAACGCGCTACGAAATTCGATTTTGCTAAATACTGTACTACCACTTAGCTCGGGCAGGACTTCGTCCATGGTTGGAATCCTGTGTCTCTCCCTCACGATTGCAGAATTAGCTTCTCGCCAGCTGGAGCTGAATATAGAAGGAACGTCAGCCATGTCCGACGATACTACCCGGCAGAATCTCAGCCTAGGGAGCCAGAGGAAGCTACAACTTCGGAGCCCCGGAGCCCGGCCAAACCTAGCTGTTCCACGCCAACGGTCGAGGACAACTCAGCTGAAGGCATCATCGGCAGTCCGACTTCAATATCCAGTCGAAGTCAACCCGAAAGCAGGCCCATCAGGCAACGCAAACCACCCGTATGGTTGGCGGAATATCAAACATAAATGTCTTTAACTTGAGAATTATTGTTAATCTTCAATTAGTAATTCAATTAGTGTAGTAGTGTAATTGTTACTTTCTATTTTAAGTTTCAATTAATATTAGTTTATCATTGCTTATCATATAAAATAACTCAAGAAGGACATTATTAAGAAGAAAGACATTTCATTACTAACAATATAAAAAGGGAGTTGTAGTGTATTGTGTAAGTTGGTACCTCCCTCCGAGACCCTAATAAAAAGTAGTCCGTCTGACCAGTAGTAAACCTGGAATTGTGAGTGAGTCAGTTATTACAGCAGTGTAGTCCATAATCTGTGACAATACTATGGAAAACATAGCCAGTACGAAATACGTGAAAATATTGCAAGGTTTACTCAATCTACGAGCGTAATTTGGGGGTACCTTGACGTCCGACATTCGATTAACCTTGGACACGGCATTTCACAGCCAGGTAAATAACAAACAAAAAATATTATTTCAAAATGAAAACCATTGTCGTTAAAATTATTCCTATACATTTCAACGTATTTTTCAGTTTTTTATTTCTTGCAGGTTTAAATTGCAACAGATCGTGCTCATTTTGTTAGCAGTTCTCAGTTACCTGGTCACGGATGTCTGTTTAAAATTTCGGCTCAATCTATTAGGCCGTTCGGCCGTATGGGACCGGACAGATAGACATTTAACATTTAGCAGAATTAATCACGACCAAGGCCCGATCGAGTAGCGTTGTAGACTATGTTCGCTGCGCTCACTCGTCTCAAAATGTGAGTTTGAAATCCACATTTAAAAAATAAAATTGCCAAATTGAAAAAAAATGTAATTTACTTTTTTTATTGTCATGTCCATTATAATAGACGTGTGGTCTGTTTGTTTATTTGGATTAAGGACGCGTCAACCGTCAGGTCATAATGCATAACTCTAGCCTAAAGGGGATTGTAATAGTTCAGGAGGCATATTAATAACACCTTAGTATTAAGTCCAATAGTGGTTTATTCTAGAAACGTTTACACAGGTATTAAATATGAGTAGCTGACAGTGTCTACGCTCTCTCTAGATGTGCGCCATCACGACTGCAGTGTATCCAACCTAGGCTAACTAACACTAGCTAACTACCAGGAGGAGAAACCCATGATGGTCAGAACAAGCCACGGGTAAGGGGAGGAAGGGGGTTTCTCACGTCACGGTCGTAATCGTCTTTGCCATCGTTCGTTGTGTCATTGTCATCGTCGTCGGAGAGGTCGTCAAGGGAAAGGGAAAGGACCCCGACGACGATTGCCAGAGCTCGCCTCTAGTTTCGGGGAGTAATATACTCCCCTCTTATTAGCTGATGTTTGCGAGGTGGACTTTTTCTCTTAAATCGCCTTGTACGATTAGCAGAACCATGCTCTGGGCCAATTCTACCCCGGGCCCAGACGGGGAACGTCTGGTCTGAATGAGTTAGGATATATTGTAATATTTTCTCCTACTTTTACTTGTTCTTTATAACATAATTAGTGCAATATTTCGGGAATTCTCAACTCCCTTCTAATGTCAACAATTAAAACATAAAACTTCGTCTTCAAGCCAAGGTCGACACTTCAAAACAAACACTGCCATCTTGGTCTCATTACAATTACAATTGCAACAATTATTACTGCCATTAGAAGGGAGCTGAAAATTCCCGAAATATTGCACTAATTCTACTATATAAAGTCATAAAGAACAGATATGTCTACCTCCCATTTTTTTTTGGCAAATTATCCATTGAATACGAGGTGGTCCACCTTTCTGTCATTCAGCTCCAGGATACTTAAAAAACACGTAACATGCGAAACGTGCGAATGTTACAATATATTTGCCAATTTAACAATATTGTTTATATATTTGTTTTATATGCCTGTTGAATTGAAGGCCTGTACTATATTATAGTCTTTGTCAACCCACGGACTGGGAAGCGGAAACCGAGTTTTTCCACGCGAGACCTTTTCTCCGCCAAAAAGCGGGATAAACGCGTACATTTTGGATGCACCTCCACGAGAAAGGATCGAAATTTACGAAAAAAAATACCCGCGGCCCGAAAAAAATTTGCTTCCGGGTAAAAAAGTAAAAAATTGCGCAAAACGTCGTTTTTGGCCGTTGAAGTACTCACGGTTGCCGCGCCCAAAGTATACTACGTGCCCAAACGTCGACTGTACCGACGTGTTCGAAATAACTACGGGTACAAGTACCGCGAAGGGTTCCGGACCAACTTCCATACTTTGGCCGGGACGACGATAAACATTTAAAAATTTGAAACGAGAAAATTTTATAAAAAACGGATATATTACTTGGAGCTTTTCCGAATCGCCGTTTGTTGTTTGAACGTGTACACAATAAAGAAAACTGGGCGCCATTTGGAGCACATTTTTGGAAAAAAGTTTCATTCTCTTTTTATGGGACATTGTTTGGGTTTTCCGGTTCCAAATTTTTGGAAGTTTTTTGGTTTACGGTAGAGCCCCAAAGTTTGCCAATTACAAAAGCTATTGAATTGGGTAACAAATTTATAAAAAAAATCCCCACTTTCTCTTTCAGAATGCACGAAAAAAATCCCAAAGTTGGACAATTTTGAAAATTTTACAGTGCAATTTTAAAAAATTAAAAAATCACCTTCCCTTGGTTTGATTTCCGCTAACCAAGGCACATTAATGTATAGGAATGATGACATTTTTTTGAACACGATTCGGGACACTTTTTTACTGTTTGATTTTTCCTTTAAAATCGTAAAAAGCATATAGTATACATTTTTTCTAAAATTCACGGATGGTTTAAGGACCTAGATCGAACCTTTACGATGATCTTGATACCAAACATGACCCATTTTGTGGCTTTTGTATACTCGTTATGGACCGACCAAAATAGTCGTGCGTGTCCGTTTTGGTTTCAAAAAATCATATTTTTGTTTTCTCACGGTTGCCGCGCCCAAAGTTGGCTCCAAACGCCGACGGCACGGGCGCGTTCGAAATCTTTCCGGGTACAAGCACCGTTAGGGGCTTTAGGACCGTTTCAATACTTTGGCCGGGGCGACGATGAACATTTTAATATGCGCGTAATTTTGAAAAAAGTTAAACTTGCTGTTTAAATAAAAAAATCTAAAAAAATCCTGAATTTTCAAATTCACTTACGGCGTGTGAGAAGTGTCCGTGCGGAGTTTACGCGGGGGGTCCAGACGGCAAAAATGTGTACTGTTTTCTTTTTTTGGACATTGTTTGGATTTTCCATTTTCCATTTTTTTTTTAAAATTTTTAGATGAGTGGTAGAGCCCTGAGGTTTGACAATTCCGAAAGCCAATGAAATAGCGAACGTTTCAAAAACAAAATTGCCCCGATATTTTTTTTGTGATTGCGCGGGAAAAAATCCGAAGTTAGAAAATTTTGAACACTTTGCAGTGCAACTTTAAAAGATTAAAATTTTGGTTTTCCTCGGTTCGATTTAGAACGACCAAGGCTCGTTAATGTAGCGCAAGTATAGTGTAATTTAAATAAAATTGGTTTGAGAACCTGGGTTCGAGCCCGGGTTAGGGCGAAGCCATTGAGTTTGGTCCGGGACACTTTTTGACAGTTAAATTTTGCATTCAAGGTCACAAAAAGCACGGTAAATATTTTTTGTAAAATTCACGAATGGCAAAAACCACTGTATCCGATCTTTACGGAAATTGTCATACCAAACATCACGCATTTGGTTACGTTCGAAGGGTAGACAGGGGAGAAGACAATATTGCAATGCGTGTCCGGTTTTGCATAGAAAAATAAACATTCTTTTACTCCATGCTTTTTTGAATGCCCTAAAACTTGACTTTTATGTCCCTACCATGTTATTCTCATTAATTTTTAACAAGATCAAACTTTCTAAAAAAATTTACTTCGACTCCTATTTCAAATGTCCTGATCGCCAAAACGGCACTCAAACGTGGTTTGTTAAACCTAGGCCGATAAAAAAATGTCATTTTTCGTATGCATGCAAATGAAAAACGTCATTTAAGGATATGCCTTCAACGATTCAAGTTAACTCCACGAACAAAACGAAGGAATCGAGAGGACAAAGTTGCGAGGAGTGATTACCCCAACCCCCCCCCCCCGTTGGGGGGGGGGAGTCGAGTTTTATAATATCTAAACCTTGATTATTCAGTGAAATTAATGAACTATTTTCGGTACGAATCCGAATTTCGAGGAATGTTTTGACTGGACGCCGCAATGACACTGTTTTGGGGGGGGGGGGGGGGGGGTTGGGGGTTGGAAATATAAATTAAGACATTTCATTAATATCTTCAAGCCATTTCATTTTTGGGGCGATTCCAATGGCGTCAGAGGGCTGCATCAGAGGTTACGGCCCTAATACTAATTTTGTTTCGTTTCTTTTAAAATGGTTGGTCATTTTTGGAAAATCCAAAAAACATTGATTCTTTTATAGCTCGGGCAATTTTCGTCCGATCGGGTCCATCTCGGGCTCTATAGAACTGTTTAGGTCAAGCGCAGCAGTGGTTTATAAGAGGGGTAATTTTTAAAGTCAAAACCGTGATCCGGGCATTCCGTCACCCTTTTTGTGGCATTCTCAAAATTTATAATTTTTATTTTTTCTTCCGATTACATCAAGGGCCGCATTCCCCGAAATACCTTCATTTCAACGTGGTCAAAAACTTTTTTGAATTTCTCTAATTAGTAGTTGGTCATTTCTGGGATGAACATTTTCTTTTTCATTATTTCTTCATAATAACAGTCCGATCAGGTACATCTCGGGATCTACGGAACCGGACGGACGAGGTGCATATTTTGACAACCTAGAAAAGTGTTACGGAAAAACTTTTGTCCAGAATTTATGAAAAATGTGCAGTATGTCTGATCCTGTCCATCTTGGGCTTTGCGGATCTACGCGGACGAGGCGAAGATTTAGACGTACCGTAAAATCTTTTGTCTCGGATTTTTACAAAGGGCGCAATTATTGTCCGATTGGGTCCATCTCGGACTCTATTGGGGCGATTCCAATGGCGTTAGCGGGTCGCATCAGAGGTTACGGCCCTAATACTGAATAATTTTCTTTTAAAATGGTGGTCATTTTTGGGAAATCCTTGAAACATTGTTTCATTTAATAGCTCGGCATTTTTCGGCCGATCGGGTCCATCTTGGGCACTATAGAACCGGACGGACAAGGCAAAAATTGTTCGTAGCGAAAAAGCGTCCCGAAAAATTTGACGTCCCGAATAATTTCGAAAAATTTGTTAAAGTGGGTCAATTTTTTTAACACGCTGGGGACGGCGATTACAGTCCACCAGAGTCCCGAACAATTGTCCCAGGAAAACATTTCTCTCACATTTTACACAAAAGGCGTAAAAATGATCCGATTTCGAAAATCCTTTTGCACCGTACTTAGAGGCGGCGGACAGCGTCCGGTAGCGTACCGAAAGTGTCCCGGAAAACAAATTTGTCCCAGGACTTCGGATAAACGACAAACGTTACCCGCAAACTACCGTATCGCGGCCGAACGCGGACCGATTCGCAATTTTGTCGCATCAACGAGGTTTTCCAACTACGAGGTATTCCGAGTACGAGGTTTTCCACGCCCTCCGCGTAGCGGCTTCAAGCCGCCCGCTAGAGCGACTTGTTTACTAATATATTCTATAATGACATTGCCATCTGCCTTTGCCATCATAGTGTCCAAAGAGGTGGCAGCCTGTTTTAGTGAGGCGTTCCAGAGCAATTTCTCGCGGGCGGATAACATTTTCCCCGTCCACCAGGGAAACGCACCCGCCACCCAGCTTTCAGAACAGCCCATCATGAGCGAGCTTTTTTGCTTGCCCGCTGACATAAACAGCTTCTCCGGGGGACTAAGGCGAATACAGCAGCGGGCCCGGACGGCGTGCCTGCAATTCTACTTAAAAACTTCGCTAACGCTCTCAGCGACTCACTTGCCCACCTTTTCAACACGGCGCTTGAACAGGGCATTCCAACAGAATAGAAAACGGCGTCCGTGGCACCGATCTACAAAGACGGCAACAACAGAGACATAAAGAACTACAGGCTTATCAGCATCATAGTCCGGATGTTAAGGGATATATTTGGGGCATACCTTGCATTTTTTGATACAAGCAAGGCACTTCGCACACGTGTTCTAGGGACCATACCCTACTAATTTTCACTTGGAGCCATCGTGATATCCCGTGCAGGCACCCGTTATTGCATGTTGCCTACCCCTGCTGTTTTGAAGGGTTGATTAGCAAAACAATTTGGTGTTTGGTGATAGAAACTTGAAATTTTTACCAAATAGGGGTAACATTAGGCTTAACATTCTGGCAACGGGGAATTGCGGATTTCTTCATAGTTAAGGGATAATTGGGGTTATAATTTTGGGGGTTGAATATTTCGATTTAAATTTTTATTGATGACACCCTTGGTTTAATGTTGGATTTCTACGTTAAAGTACTTCCCAAAATCTTCAAACAAAATGATGGTGCTAAAAATATGACTAGCAACCCCTAATTTGGTCATAGTTACCTGTTGACATAATGACCTGAGTAGGCCTAATGACCTATTTGAAAAATGGTTAAACATAGTCGTGTGACTACTCTATTTAAAGCTAAGATGAAGTAGAATAATGAGAAATAATTTTAAACATGCCACGTTGACCTGTGACCTTTATCGTCCTTTATTTGACCTTGATAACTGTTTCAGCAGGGATGCATAATGTATACTTATAGAGCACATCCAAATTTATGTGATATATTAACAAGTTGACTTAATAAATGTACTCAACATGTTAGTAGGGCCTATATCAATATGATATTAGGCTGCATTGCGAACGTTTTTTACTGTCGCGTTGATGGATGAGCAGTTTTGTACCATTGAACCCTCTTTTACTATACTTTTACTTCGTTGTTTTTCAATGTGTTTATACAAACAATATATCATTTTAAAAGGAGTACCAAGTTCCTGGTTGATCGCTTTGGTAATACACTTTTTAGATTAACATTCATTAAGAGGAAAGTAACAATGTACCCATTGTAGATATCAAGGTGCCCGTTAGGGCACCGCAGCCAAGCCGCGGTGTGCTACACACTCAGGCACCTTATACAGCAAGCAAAGTTGGGGTGATTTCGAGGTGCTACCCAGCCCTCATGAAAACGTGATGTGAATTTGAAAAACTATCAAAATCGAGGGGATTTAGGTACCCGACAACACATGCCAAATTTGTTTGGGGTAAGAGCATTCCTTCTTGGTGAAAAAATGACTTGAAACATAAAAATCACTTAATGATGTTAGTTACTACTTACTACTACTACATGCTACTGGCTACTTCTGTCTAATTTGTCAGTTTCAATTGCCCAGCGATTCTGACCAAACGGGTGAAGCTACAACTTTCATATTTTACATGAACATTAAGGTAATAGTGATGTAGATCCTTTTGAAAGAAAAAGTTGAAAAAGTTTGCTGGAAGGCTTCCTGATAAAGGTTTTTAATATAAGCCTTATACAGGCATACAATCATCAAGTATCTATAGTAACTTGACAATGATCGCCCACATTGTTTACAAAAAAAATGTCTTTGGGCCACTAGATATTTTACATTCCATTGTTAATTGTTTTTTTTATAGCAATTAAATCGACTTTGATATAATTATTATATTTTAACAAATAATTTTGACAGTCATTTCCGGAACACAGCTGATTGCAAGGACGTGCACATCAGTAGCAATACACGCGTGAAGCCCTGAGTAACAGCAGCGAGGGCACCATTATGCGCGTGTCTCCCTGCTTGTGATTACACTGGGGCCAACCCGCCTGCGAGATCCTGTTTATAGTGATAGTATTGAGTATGGTGGTTTTAGTAACTAAGAGGGTATCAAGTGTGCTAATGACTTCTTTGCCTTCCTCATTTATCGTTGATATATGCTGGAGGCTAACAGCCTAAACAACTTTGCCTGAAATACGTAGAAAATTTGGCCATCCTTTGGGAATTTTTGTAGTTGGAGTTACGCGTCTCCTAAATGTTTGTCCCGTGACATATTTAAAGACTTATTGGGGAGTACTTATCCCAGATGATGTCTAAGCGTAGCACAGACGCTAGTTCGTTCTTAAGGAAGGGAGGAATGACTCTGTCTACATAATCTTCGAATGTAATTGAGTGGCCCGGGTGTTTGGGGGGGGGGCGAAAGGGAGGGGGGCTTAACCTATCACGTATTTTTGCATCTACAGGTGGTGCATTTAATACAGAAACCTTTTGACTGGTATTCAAAAGGCATTTCACTAGATCCAATTTGGTACAAGATCTCAACGCCCCCAATACAGTCAAGGACGATGAGGTTGGTTGATTTTCATGAACAAGAATGCAGCCAGATCACCAGATCGATGCCAGCATGTAGCTATGCATAATTTACTGAAGAGAATCGCTCTTGAGGCTGGTCATTTTGGCCTTATATTTATGAACAAGAGGTCGACTGGCTGTGCTAAAGAGCAGAAATTTGTTTTTTTATGTGGTCCATACAATATTTAGCAAATGTACTCTCTGCCGCGCCACCAGAGAGCGAGAAAGTGTGCGCTCTCGGAAAGTGGTCCCAAAAAGTGCGCGATTTAAACATCTGTTTTTAGTTGATTTGTATTATTTATGTTATTGTTTATATTAACGTCATACTACAGTACACTTCTAGCTAGTCACATTTTGGTTCAATCATGAGAAAGAACATTCATTTCACCCCAATAAAAGCGGACCTGAACAAATTCCTTGATAAATTTTACTTCATTGATGAGCAACTAGTGATCAGTTAGCCACTGATTGGCCACGATTTACCATTGGAATAGGACAACATCAACAACGCAATTACTATTATTTATTTTTTGGTTTATTACCATAGGATCTAACAGAAACTTGGTACTCCTTTTAAAATGGTATATTCTATGTAAAAAACGTTGAAAAACAACGAAGTAAACGTATAGTAAAAGAGGGTTCAATGGTACAAAACTGCTCATCCATCAACGCGACAGTAAAAAACGTTCGCAATGCAGCCTAATATCATATTGATATAGGCCCTTCTAACATGTTGAGTACATTTATTAAGTCAACTTGTTAACATATCACATAAATTTGAATGTGCTCTATAAGTATACATTATGCACCCCTGCTGAAACAGTTATCAAGGTCAAATAAAGGACGATAAAGGTCACAGGTCAACGTGGCATGTTTAAAATTATTTCTTATTATTCTACTTCATCTAAGCTTTAAATAGAGTAGTCACACGACTATGCTTAACCATTTTTCAAATAGGTCATTACTCAGGTCATTATGTCAACAGGTAACTATGACCAAATTAGGGGTCGCTAGTCATATTTTTAGCACCATCATTTTTTGAAGATTTTGGGAAGTACTTTAACGTAGAAATCCAACATTTAACTAAGGGTGTCATCAATAAAAAAATTTTAAAACAAAATGTTCAACCCCCAAAATTATAACCTCAGTCATCCCTAACTATGAAGAAATCCGCAATTCCCCGTTGCCAGAATGTTAAGCCTAATGTTACCCCTATTTGGTAAAAATTTCAGGTTTCTATCACCAAACACCGAATTGTTTTGCTAATCAACCCTTCAAACCAGCAGGGGTAGGCAACATGCAATAACGGGTGCCTGCACGGGATATCACGATGGCTCCAAGTGAAAATTAGTAGGGTATGGTCCCTAGAAAAACGTGTGCCAAGTGCCTTGCTTGTATCAAAAAATGCAAGGTCAAGTCTCTTAACCCTTTATAGGGCATAATGTTGGGACCCAAATTTTTCTTTCTACCCAAACAATTTGAAGTTTGTGATTTTTTTTTGAATTTTAGAATTTTTTTTTATTTGTTTCCTAGATCTTTTAGGAATAAAATGCAGAGTTTGGATTCCAAATTGGCATCAAATTTAAAAAAAAATCCGAAATTTGGGTATATTTTCAAAAAAATAGATTTTTTTTTGCAATTTTTTATTGTTTTCCAATTTTTTGCATGTTCAAATTGAATCTACTACAGGCAAGCAAAATATCCGGGACATCCCGGAATTTTTTTTTTTGTGTTTTTATACACAATTCGATTTTTGATCCATTACAAAAATCGTTCTAATCATTAGAATTTAGTAAGGAAAAATTCTACCAATTCAGAGCAACAAAAAAACAAACAAACAAAGCAGCTTTTTGACCGGGTGTTAAGTATGAAAAAATTTCAGATTTAATTGTGTAGATTTTGAAAGGTGGTGGTAAATATAGAAACCACTGCCCTATAAAGGGTTAACATCCGGACTATCACCTCACTGGTCGGTAAGACGATGGAAAGTTTTGTGCGAGACCGGACGAGCGAGTTCCTTGAGAGCCAAAACTTCATCCCTGCTGCTCAGCACGGCTTTCGTCAGCACCGATCTTGCACCACTTTCCTCGCCGGCGCCATTGACGCACGGACGGCGCGGCGGCACTGGACGAGCGTAGCGGAGCTCACATTCACTGTGTCTTTCTCGATTGGTCCAAAGAGTTTGATAAAGTGCCGCACGTGCGTCTACTATCCAAGCTCGAGCATTATGGCATTAAGGGCAATTTGCTTAGGTGGTTCGAGAGTTTCCTGGACGGCCGCACACAGTTCGTCCAGTTCAACGGCGAGCGCTCAGAATTCCGGGACGTGCCCTCGGGCGTCATCCAGGGCAGTGTGCTCGACCCCCTGCTATTTAACGTCTTCGTAGCCGACCTCTTTACCTCGGCAAGGATCCAAATGCTCCAGTACGCTGATGACGTCACCCTGTACTGTATCGTGGTCAACCAAGAGGATGCAGACGCCCTCCAAGCAGACCTAGACGACATTCAGATCTGGTGCGATAATAAAGGCGTGTCGGTCAACGCCCTCAAGTGCAAGATGATGGACATCACGCGCGCTCGCACCCCACTTTACTTCATGTACACCATCGATGGTGTCCCACTCGAGTACGTCGACAAGCAGCGCTTCCTCGGCGTTCACATCACAAGCGACCTCCGATGGAACGTGCACACCGACATCGTGTGGGCCAAGGCGTTGCAGGTGCTGGATTTCGCAGCTCGCAACCTGCACGGCTGCACGCCTCGCGCTATAGTCAAGCCCTCCATGACTTTCGGCCTCCCCGCCTGGCACCCATCCACCATCGAGAACACTACCAAGCTTGAGAGGGTGCAGAGAAGGGCGCTGCATTTCATACATGGCCGTAACCTCCCCCCACCCTGTGACCAGAAGCATCAGATGCAGATCATGCACCTGCAGTACACAGACCTGGTGTTTTTTAAAAGATGCCTCAGCAGTGCCACTGATTTTGATGTGTGCGCGCGCATCATCCAGGGCCGCGTGTTGAGAGGCGACGATAGTAGGCACCCCCGCCTCCAACACCCTCCTGCCAAAGGAGTGCTCGGCCGACGTGCTTTTTCTTTCCGGGTTGTTAACCAATGGAACGACCTGCCGCCCGCCCTCAAAGACTGCTCAGTGAGGCATTTCCCTTCCCTGTGCAGGGAGCACTTATGGGAGAACCAACTGCAAGTGCTAAATTAGTTAGTTTCACATGTTTCATCAAGGCTCTTCGCGGCACGAGATTTCCACAGATTTTGAGAGTTTTAGCAAGATATTTGCTAGCGTCGACGCCGTTTCTTGTTGTAAATTTAACAAACAAGAATAATCAATAAATTAACTAGGAAAACGCTAAAGTCCCGTCGCGTTGATGGATGAGCGTTTTTGTAAGTTTTTAGTTAGCGTGGGACCACTTTTCCTTTGCAAGTGCTTTTTGAATGCATTGTAGGTGATTGTTGTCATGTTTCTATAGTTACTTATTAATTATTATGATTTACCTCTAAAAACTTATATTAAAACTTTTATTTCTATGGATTCTGGTTTACTTTTTCGACTTTTTCTTTCAAAATGTGCTACTTCACCTAACCTTAATGTCCTTATAAAATATGAACGTTGTAGCCCCACTTGTTTGGTCACAATTGGCCCAAACATCACGAAAATGTCGGGAAAAAATCGAAACAAAATCGTAAAAGTACGATTTCAATGAGAAACATTTCTTCAAATGTCCCTAAAATCTTAACATATCTAATTCTAATGATTTCAAACGTTCCCATAAAGTCTCATCAAGATCGAAGTAGCCGTTTGCCCGGTCGCGAGCCAAATATCACGGAAATATCTCATTAAAAATCGATAAAAATCGTAAAAGTACGATATTCATGAGAAATATTTCTTCGATTGTACCCAAATACGTAGCAAGTCTAAGTTCAGAGATTTCGAAGGTCCCCTCCAATATCAAGATCGCATATGCCGTTTGCCCGGTAAAGAGCGAACAAACAGACAAAAATACAATAAAACACCCGAGCTAATTTTTTGGGGGGTCAGTGAAATTGAAGTCTTCGCTTCGCTCATCCAATAATAGTGTAATAATCTTCGAAAATAACAAAGGGTTACGTTATTGTTTATATACTTGTTTTACTTGTGAAATATACCCGTTGAATTGAAGGCACTTTCATTAATATCTATAGTGCCATTTGCCATCATAACAGTGTAATAATCTTCTAATATAATAGAGGTTCACTTTCTTGTTTACTCTTGTTTTACTTCAAATACTGTAGTAGAGCGGATTTTCAGTCGTTTAAATATGTATTCAAATTCAAATAAATGTTCTAAAATGTGAATCTTCGTATGTAGGTTGAATCAGGTAATATTAGCATGTAGAATTTTCCATAAGAAAGACGATTGCACAAGGTGAAGCCAATGTTCATAAACAACTTATATAAGTTAGCTTAATGGTGCGTGACTCACCTGGCCCGCGTCATCGCGAGCAGGTACGAGTGTCATTTAAATATCTTCATTATGCATTTCTTGGAAGTTTAAGACGTAAACACATTAGGTAGAAGCTGGTGCGGGTTGGCACTCAAAGCCACGCACATTTTGCCTCGGCCAATGGAACTACTACAACTATGACCTAAACTTAAATACCCTATTTTTTATACGAATATTGTAATCAAACTTAAATGCAAATGTTCCCGCGTACTCAACACATGACTCTCTCACTCGTTTAACAACGACTTTGGCGTTTCCCTAGTCGAGTTGGCTAAAGCGCCCTTATAGCCGAAATGTGGGAGACGTGGGTTCAATGGTCGGGAAAGATTTAGTAATTTCTGGATTGTATTTTTTAAATTATTTAACATGTTTTGAAATGCATATAACGCAGTGTAGTCCATCATCTGTGACAATACTATGGAAAACATAGCCAGTACGAAATACGTGAAAATATTGCAAGGTTTACTCAATCTACGAGCGGAATTTGGGGGTACCTTGACGTCCAATTTTCGATTAACCTTGGACACGGCATTTCACAGCCAGGTAAATAACAAACAAAAAATATAATTTCAAAATGAAAACCATTGTCGTTAAAATTATTCCTATACATTTCAACGTATTTTTCAGTTTTTTATTTCTTGCAGGTTTAAATTGCAACAGATTGTGCTCATTTTGTTAGCAGTTCTCAGTTACCTGGTCACGGATGTCTGTTTAAAATTTCGGCTCAATCTATTAGGCCGTTCGGCCGTATGGGACCGGACAGACAGACATTTAACATTTAACAGAATTAACACGACCAAGGCCCGATCGAGTAGCGTTGTAGACTTCGTTCGCTGCGCTCACTCGTCTAATTATATAAAATGATAGGCCTTACCCAACCCACTGTGACTGGAATGCAAGGCATTACATACCCCCCAACGGTGGTGTATCCGGCTGCATCACCCAAATTCTCACAGTGTATTGAGCAAACTTGTTGTGCGTAGCACACACAACTTATGACCTGGTCTGCGATAGGTTCCCTTGGTTGTCTTCACATCTACCACTCGAATACGTCCGTCCTTTCTTGGGTATATGGTTTCGATCATTCACTCCTTTTGGCCAGCTGGCTCTTGGTAGATTTCCATCTGCTATTACAACAATGTCACCCCTTTTTATACATTCCACAGGTTCATGCCATTTTTTCCGTTTCACCAAAGTTGGTATATATTCTTTTATCCAACGTTTCCAAAAATGATCAGCAAGCCTCTGACCAATCCTCCATTGTCTTCTTAGGATTAAATCATTATCATCGAAGATTCCTGGTGCAGATATTCCTGATGAACTTCCAAGAAGGAAATGGTTTGGTGTCAAAGCCTCCGGCTGGTGTTAGTACAAAACCCCGAAAGTGCATTATCCCGAAAGTGCAAAACACCGAAAATTTAAAGCTTTTTCACGAAAGTGCAAAACCCCGAAAGTGTAAAACCCCGAAAAGGTGAAATCACCGAAAGTGTAAAACGCCGAAAGTGTAAAACCCGAACGTATAAGCCACGAAAGTGAAAATTCACGAAAGTGCAAAACGCCGAAAGTGAAAAAGCCCGAAAACTTTTAAATCACCAAAACTCTTGATCATCGTAGTTCAATCTCGCGCAAGTGCAATTCCCGAAAGTTTAAAACCCCGAAAAGTGTAGACGCCGAACGTATAAAGTCACGAAAGTGAAAATTCACGAAAGTGCAAAGCGCCGAAAGTGTAAAACCCGAAGATGACAAGGATCTGTTTCCCGAGTGGCTGACGCCAATCACGTGGGGTTAGGGGCGGAGCGACACGCTCGTGGATAATCTTGTCACATGAAGGTCGCCTGTCGCGGCATTCAACTTTTATTTACAGCTTTTTGATGGCATGCAATAAGGGGTTACCCTAAAATGATTTCTTCCGCTCTCGGCTACCTGCTCCATTCAGCACGTGCGTGCGTGCCTCGTACAATGGATGAGGAGATGAACAGCATGAGCAACATCATATTATAATACACGTGTATTGAAAACTAAAAACTAAACTATCTGCACAAATGCAGGATAGACAGTGTAGTGTGACAATGTGTATTTTGATTAATTAATAATCGGCAAGTATTTTAGTTTTGCACAACACATTGATTTGTTTGAAATAATCGGCAAGTGTTTGAGCTTTGCACAATATATTAATTTATACAGTCTGCAAAAACCCAATATTCTGTCTCTAAAAAATATAGCCTGATATGCTGGGAAAGTTATCAACTGTTGGATGGTCAAACCCTTGTTCAAACATAATATAATATGTCATGTCACACCACCAATCATCTCTCAATAGAACACTCTTGTCTTCTTGTCTGTTTTATAAAAGGCCAGTTAAAACTCTAGGAGTCTAGACAATCAATGCAGTCATGTCTGCATGTAATTGGTTATGTACGCAGTGGCGTGGCGAACATATAGAGACCAGGCACCGATACCAAAAGGGGTGGGTGGGTGGTCCCGCAGGGACCCACTTTTTATTTAGGTTCATTAATTAAACGAGGGAGCGAAGCGACTGAGTGCCTCCATTTAACTCAAACGGCGATCATTCTGTGAGTCTGTGTGTGGGTCTGTTTGTGTGTACATTGAAAATCAGCAGAATCGCTGAACAGATTGTGCTGACATTTTATACAGACATCCGATACGAGTTTAATGAGAACTGCTAACAAAATCATCTAGATCCATTGCGATTAAAACCTACAAGAAATAATAAAGTAAAAGATAGGCTGTTAATGTGTAGGAATTATTTTAACAACAATGGTTTAGTTTTTGAAAAAATGATTTTTGCTTGTTATTTGCCTGGCCGTGAAATGCAGTGCCCAAGGTGTATCGAATCTTGCACGTTCAACAAGGTACCCCGAAATTCCGCTCGGAGATTGAGTAAACCTTGCAATATTTACACGTATTTCATACTGGCTTTGTTTTCATAGTATTGTCATAGATGATAGACTACACTGCGTTATACGCATTTCAAAACAATGTTTAATAATATTTGGATGAGCGAAGCGAAGACTTCAATTTCACTTACGTGTTTTTTTTTTTCACTTACGTTATACCCCAAGAAAAATAGCTCGGGTGTTTTGTTTTTTGTTAGTTTTTAATCTGTTTGTTCGCTCTGGCGGGCAAACGGCATATGCGATCTCGATGAAAATTAGAGGGGACCTTCGAAATCTCTAAACTTGACTTGCCACGTTTTTGGGTACAATCGATTAAACATTTCTTATGATTTTCGTACTATCACGATTTTTTTCGATTTTGTATGAGATATTGTCGTGATATTTGGTAAACGGCTACTCCGATCTTGATGAAACTTTATGGGAACGTTTAAAATCACTAAAGTTTGTTATGATATGTTATGATTTTAGATACATTTGGAGAAATATTTCTCATAGAAATCGTACTTTTACGATTTATTCCCCAATTTTTAATACGATATTTTCGTTTTATTTGGGCCGATTCTGACCTAACGTTTGGGGATACAACGTTTATATTTTACATTGACATAAATATTATTGTAAAGAAAAAGTTTAAAAAGTTGGTCAAAATTCATTGAAATAAAGGTTTTTATATACATGTCATGTCATATACATGTACATGTACATGTACATGAAAAACATGTCATGTTATTGATTAGATGAAGTAGGCTAGTCTGCTTGACCAGAATTTGTGGGATGATTTCTTGCTTGACTTCTTGTCCTTGGACCTTGACTTGTGGAAGGTAGCACGGTTTTGTGAATATTTTGACCAGTATGGTTAGTCTGACTTCTTGTTACGGGTCGTAGACTTACAGCAGGAGGAGTAGCAGTAGGAGGAGGAGGAGGAGGAGTATGCGTTAATGTTCTTGGTTTATGGCAAAGGTTTATGATGGACTTCCAAGTCTGAGGTAGGCGTTTTCCATCATCCCTTTTGTTTAAACTATGAGGCCTCTTCTCAATTTCTATTGCTTCCCTTATAATCCTGGAATGAATACGGTCCGTAGAAGCAATTACTCTTGTACCCTCAAAATTAATAGCATGTCCCTGATCTGCCACGTGTTGTGCAAGAGCTGATCTTGGTTCATTCTTTTCTACTGAGAGTAAGTGTTCCTGTCGACGTTGAGAGATTTTTCTCCCAGTCTGCCCCACATACGTTTTTTCACATGATCCGCAGGGAATTTCGTACACACCATGGTTTTCCAATGGTATGGCGTCCTTTGGTGATCTTAAAAATGAACTAACCTTCCTGTGTGGTAGGAATACAGTTTTCACCTCATGCCCAGACAAGATCTTGCTAACTCGATCAGTAGTGCCTCTCATGTAGGGGAAAAATGCTACTTTTCGTGGTTTCACAGTTTCATCATCAACATTCGCTTGCGTTTTATTGGGTACACGATTAAATGCATTATATATGCTTACAGTAGAAAATCCATTCCGGAGAAGAGCGTCCTTAAGGTTATGCATCTCAACATTTAAACTATCCTTGTCAGCAATTGATTTTGATCGAAACGCCAGGGTGTTTGCCACATATATATATATATATGCAGACATTGTATTTTCGGGTAGTCCGTGTGGTTTTATTATTAGTTCCAACGTTTCGGGCAGTTCTCCCTGCCCATCTTCAAGGAAATTTAAAACATAAAACAATATCAAAACAAACAAAACCTTACTTCTTAACAAACACTGCAACTGGATACAAAGGCAAAACCAAAAAGCTTAGAAAACATAGGTACTAATGACAACATATTATAAACATCCAGATATTTTAAAAACTGTGAAGACATCAACACACTCTATTACTTTTTAGATGACCTCAGCGTACGAGTAGATGGCTCAAGGGGTTCTTGTTGAGTTTTCTTCCTCTTGGAAGCTGCGAAAAGACTTACGTAGGAAGAACTAACCGTAAAATATCTGTCCGCATCGACGAACATAGAGTTGCAGTTAGACGTATGGAAACCACCTCAGCTCTTTTCCAACATGCTTTCGACAAGGAGCACTGGATTAACTTTGATGAAGCTAAAACCTTAGCCAAAGTGGAACATGAAGTGCCCCGAATCGTAAGAGAGGCGGTGGAGATGGAGAAACGGAAACACAACATGAACACACGGGACGATGCTAAAAGACTTCCAGCCACATGGAAACATGTTTTGCAAGGCTGTCATATTCAACCAAAAGCTCTCCCTGTGGACATGTTTTTAGGCCGTCCACCTCCGACAACAAGAGTTGACAAGAGGAAGAAAACACAACAAGAACCCCTTGAGCCATCTACTCGTACGCTGAGGTCATCTAAAAAGTAATAGAGTGTGTTGATGTCTTCACAGTTTTTAAAATATCTGGATGTTCATAATAATATGTTGTCATTAGTACCTATGTTTTCTAAGCTTTTTGGTTTTGTCTTTGTATCCAGTTGCAGTGTTTGTTAAGAAGTAAGGTTTTGTTTGTTTTGATATTGTTTTATGTTTTAAATTCCTTGAAGATGGGCAGGGAGAACTGCCCGAAACGTTGGAACTAATAATAAAACCACACGGACTACCCGAAAATACAATGTCTGCATATTCAATCCGTGAAAGTCTGCGATATAACATATATATATATATATATAAATATGATAAAAACAAGGATCTTGGGTAAAACCGCGTCGAAAATAAGATGAACCAGGGCAGAACCTGGGCGTCCACCGACGTTTCGTCTGTACTACGTCAGACATTTTCAAGGTTGACTGTGACTCTACGGAGGTTGGAGTCACAGTGGTTGGCAAGCACGCAGCGCCTGCCTTACATAGCCTCGGCTGAAGGTGCGGGGCGGCGAGGTTATATAGAAAATAGGTGCGGGGCGGCGATGTCGATGTCACACCTCAGAGGTGGTGCAAATTTCAGATTCCATAATTCTAAGCACGAATAACATTTCAAAAGACAACCAATCAGGCCCTATGACAAGAAGCCGGACTAAAAAGGTTTCACTACAGAAAGCTGTGCTATTTTGTTTCTCAATTGCCACCAGCCGTATATATTTTTTCGATATGACATCGCCGCCCCGCACCTATTTTCTATATAACCTCGCCGCCCCGCACCTTCAGCCGAGGCTATGTAAGGCAGGCGCTGCGTGCTTGCCAACCACTGTGACTCCAACCTCCGTAGAGTCACAGTCAACCTTGAAAATGTCTGACGTAGTACAGACGAAACGTCGGTGGACGCCCAGGTTCTGCCCTGGTTCATCTTATTTTCGACGAAGTTTTACCCAAGATCCTTGTTTTTATCCTATGACGGGCCGCGAAAACCTACAACAATCCATATATAAATATATATATATATGTGTGTGTTTAAACTTGGCTTTATAGTAGGCGACTATGACGCTGTTATGTTAGTACTTTAGACAGAAATTAAAAAAGTGCTACCCCGGGATTTGTCCCGGGCCTTATTTCCCCGGGGTTATCTTTAAAAAATGAGCTTGCGCCCCAATTTTAAACTGTCCTAATTTTTGGTTTTTTTGTACATTGTTTAAAAGTGTGTAGAGCAATTCACTGCCTTTTTAGATAACCCAAAAAGGGACCCCCCACAGGGGGGCAAAAAGGGGGAGAGGGCGGCAAAAAAGGGAAAAAGGGGATAAATAATAATGTTCCCTTTAGTTTTGTCCCAAGGGGGCTGGAAAAGGGCGTGGTGTTAAGGGGGGGGAAAAACCAAAAATTTTTCCCTTTTTGGGGTTCTTTCCCCTTTTTTTTTTTCCCGGGGAAAATCCCAGTGGTTAAAAATTTGGGTTTGAAATTTCCTTTTGTTCCCGTTTTGGGGGTTTTGGGGTTGCTTTTTTGGGGGTTTTCGTTTTCCGTGGTTTGTTGGTTGGGGGGGTTTCCCCTTTTGTTTGGTAAATCCCCCTTTTTGGGGGTTTTGGGTTTGGAGGGGGTTTTTAAAAAAAAGTTCATTTATGTTGCCCCCCCCCCCGGGAAAAAAAACAAGCGGGGTTTCTAATAGAACCCCAATTTTCCCAAGGGACAAAATTTTAAACCAAAAACGAAAAAGGCCCGAACCCCCTTCCCCTCACTTCAGGGCCGAAATAACCCATTTGGTTATTTATTGTTCCCGCCTCTACAAAATGAGGGAACCCCCGGTTTCGAGAATAATAAGCAAAAATCTAAAAATATTGACACCCAGTGTGAATTTGGGTTTGAAACCCTGATAAGGGGCTAATCAGCTTGCGGAGGGGAAACAATCAAAGGGTTCAAAAGTGAATCCGCCCAAAAAGCGAAAAAAATATATACGTTTAAACCCCTTTTGGGGAAACGGGAAGTTCTGACGCAGATGAATCTGTGAATGACATTGCCCAGTCAATGTGAATGCCCGGGGATAAACGATCAATCCCCAGGGTTACGATGAGAAAAATAATTTCCATTTTTCCCTCGTGTTGTGGGCGCAGCGGGAAAAATTTTTTGTTCAACTTTTTTTTGGACATGTGGATTAAACCTTTTTTATTAATTTCCCAAAAAAATGTAACGGGTTTGCATTTTTGGCGGGTCCAAACAAAGTTTCACAATGGGCATTAAAAAACGGGGGCATTCACACCCCCAAAAAGGGGGAAAATTTCCCAACCCGGAAATGTCTTTTGTATCTGCGGGCCTATTCACCTGTGGAAAAAATTTTTTTTACCTTCAAAAATTTTTGCAAATGTATTGCAACTACCCTTCGTTTTCCCCCTAAACTTTTTACACCCTTTTCAAAACTTTTAGGGTGCGTCCTGCAAATACCTAGACAAAAGGGAAAACAAAGGCGATAGTGAACTAAAAAATTTAAAGAAATAAATCAAAGATATTTGGGTTTCTGGGGATGGCCAATTTTGGGGATTCCCCGGGGGCTTCACACCCAAAAGTACGTAAACTTAAAAGTTTTTAATGCATGTTGTGTGGGGAAAAAATCTCGTTTTTAAATAATTACAGGGGGTTTCCAAGTTGGGGGAGAATTTAGAAAAGGTTTGTTTGTTCTAAAGATTTTCCCAATTTTTTTTTTAAAAACGGACAATGAAATCAACTTTAAAACTTTTTCTCTCTGATCGACATAGGGGATTGGTGCATTGTTTAAAAACCCCGGAGTACCCAAAGAAATTACTAAACGAGGACGAGGGTGTGGCCCCTTTTTCCAAAAAATTTTAGAAAAGGGAAAATTTAAAAAGCGGCGGGGAAAAAAATCCATTTTTCGGTTTGTTTTGGAAAACAGATTATCTTTTAACCCCCTTTTATGGTGGTCCCTCTAAAACATGGAAGGGGAAATGAAAAAAGGGGAGTTTAATTTGAAAAAGTTTCCCCTAGCTTTTAATGGAGGCATTTTTCGAACACAAAATGGGGACTGGAAATTTTTTTTCTATCAAAAATGTGCCCACCGGGGAAATTTGGGAAGGCGAAAACAACATACCAAAAAATTTTTGGAAAAAGGGGGGGCACGGTACCCACCCCAAAGGGGCCACCGGGGGACAAAGTTTGTTTTTGGGTTTAAAAACTTTTTGAAAGACGCAAGGAAACCCCAAAAAACCTACCTGCCACCCAGTGTTTTTTTATAAATTTTTAATTCTGTTATAAAAAATAAAACCCAAAAAACCCATTTTAAACGTTAAAAAAACCCAAATTATTGGATTTTTCCCACTGTTTTTTAATTTTCTTTTTTTTAAAATGTGAAATTTTGGTTTTTTTGGGCAGAAATGTTTACACAACAATAATTAAAAACTGGGGGGACTTTTGGGGTTTTTTGGGTTTTTAGTCTGTTGTGGTTTTTTTAATTTTTTAGTTTGATAAAGAAAATTCTGAAAGGGGAATCAAAAATCCTTTTTTCCCAAATAAAGATATTAAAACAGTAAAAGTCCAATGATTTTATTTATAACTTATTCTGTTTTCTAAATTTTTAATTTTTTGTGGGCTGGGGTAGAGGGCTCTAAAAGAGACCCCACAAACCGTCGCAAAAACTAAACCCCCAGATCGGGTTTTGGGAAAATTTAAATTGGGTTTTCTGGGAATTCTTTGGTGAAAAAAAAAAAAAATTTACAAATGTACTGTTTGGGGGTCTTTGGGAATTGAAATTTGAACTGCCTAGCGGAAAGGGGGGGGAATACAAGTTTGACGTTTGTTTTATAAAAAAATTAAAAAAAGTATAGGGTTTTATTTATTGTTTTTAGGGCGAGTGGGGAAAAAATTATTTTTTTTGGGTTTCTGTGTTTTTTTCGCGGGGCATAAACCACAAGTAAAAAAATTAATACTTTAAATTAATTAATTTTTTAAAATTTAAATAATTAAAATCACTCATTTTAGGCGCTCTCGAGGAGCTATCAAAAACAAAAACCGTGTACACCCCAAAAAAGGGGGGGGACTTCTTTTTCCGTACGAGGGTTTATGTGGCGCGATCGGCTCTTGCAGTCTTTCGGGCCACAAGCAAATACTGGAAAAAAATCCCTTTGGGTTTAAACGTTAAGATTTTCAAAGGGCTAACGGAAAGGGGGTTTTTTGTAAAAAAAATATAGCAAAATCAACATAGGGCCCGGTGACAAGCTTAGGGAAGAAGATAATGGGAGTTCAACCCCTATGACATATCCAATATAAACAGATGTAACAAAAAAAACTTTGGGCGCCCATCCCCAAAAGCCATCCATGGAGGAAAGTAAAAGGGGAGGCCAAGATATGCACGTTTTGAAAAAGTGTAATGAGGTAAGCATTTCAATGGTTAAATGTGGATATTTTGGACAACAAAATCAAAATCAGGTTTATGATACTGTAATGTGGTTTTTATAATAATCCGTGGGTTAAAATCGTGTTACCTACAAATACACTGTTCTAATCTTTACAATGATAAAGAAATCATTAAAGTAGAATCACTTTTAGCACAGATAACAGAGTACACTAGTGTACTCTATTATCTGTGCTTTTAGTCAAAGTAGTCCCGAGTACTCCCGTATGCGACTTTAAATCCTACTTATCGTTGGTCTTTACACGTGGAGAGTAACAAAAACGGTTGCCTAGCATTGTTGAGAGAATGAATGTTAATAATATACCCGCTCAAAACCATCATGGATAGTAATACAATCGAAATTAGCACGCAAATTTGTGAATTTTTCCGATTCGTGACAATATAAGCACTCTGTGTTGGTATCCATTGATGTACATTCATTACAACTACACCATTTAAGATCACCTTTCCTGCCACTAAACTGTTTTATCCAGGCTTATTTTTCTTAATTTTTCTTGAGATTTCCCCTCTGTTCTCTTTCTGTGTATGAATGCTCGAAAATGAAGGGAGCTAATCCTAACATCCTGTACATAGAACAAACACTTTTCAACTGACCCGTCCCGTGCCCGATGGTATTGAATGGGCGGGCAGTGAGCGGCCGCATTCACTCGAGTCGATCGGTAGCGAAGCTCTGTTACAGCCATCCATCTACGTCACGGGTGGTGACGTCACGCACTACACAATTTCCACAATATTGGTCGTACCATGTTTATTTATTGACCGATTTCTTTAATTTTTTTTTCTAAATTCCTAAAATAAAATTAGGTTTAACATAAGTAAGCAACAAGTCAATATGAGAATATGGCTTTAAGTATCTTTACGGTAAATAATCACGCACAGTATTATAGAAAATAACTTTTAATCTCTTAACTTAAAACATTAACCATGGATCACGAAAGCTTAAGACAAAACATATATATATATATGTGTGAGTACTTTAGACAGAAATTACAAAAGTGACTACACCGGGGATCGAACCCGGGACCTTAGCTGTCCGGGCTATGCTATTACCAACTGAGCTATGCAGCCACGAATTTAAAACTGTCTTAATGTGTCTAAATGGTGGCTGCATAGCTCAGTTGGTAAGAGCATAGCCCGGACAGCCAAGGTCCCGGGTTCGATCCCCGGTGTAGTCACTTTTGTAATTTCTGTCTAAAGTACTAATTGAGCAAACGTAGCGAGCGTCTCCACTTGAGTCTTATGGCTCGAATGTCTGTTGTTTATTTTTTGTTTTTTTCTGTTACTGCTTCGGTACAGGTCACACCGTTTCTCTGATCGACCTGAAATTTTGCACACATATACATACCACCTATGCGGGTTGCTGTATAGGTTTTGAACAAAATCCGATCGTTGGTTATAAAAAATAAAAAATAAAAAATAAAATAAAAAAATAAATAAAAATGTTCCGATCGTTATGAAATTTTGCAGGGTCAATAAGTACAACATTCTCTCCTATTTTACAAATTTTCAGCTAAATCGGTCAAGACCTTAAAGACTTATTGGTATGTAACATTATGGGAATGTCGTTCTCGACTCGTGTTGCACGTACCGGTGCTCGCTCAACAACGCGACGGGACTTTAGCGTTTTCCTAGTATATATACATATTTAATAATGTATTCGTCTGTATAGGAACCTGCTTAGATACAATTATGTTTTCTTTCTAGGAAAACGCTTAAGTCCCGCCGCGTTATTGGATGAGCGTAATTGGTGCATTGAGCTGCCATGTGTTATGCGGATTTTCTGTTGTTCTGTGAAATAATAATTACTAAGTTGAAGATTTTTTTAAAATTAAATTAAATAAAAAATTAACTTAAATTTTAACTTTTTAATTAATCGTAATTAAAATAAAGGAAAAACCGTAATATTGAAATTTTCATAAGAAATAATTATTCGATTGCGCACAAATTTTACACGAATATATTAATTCATAAAATTAAGGTTCTGTGAAAAAATCATTACAAAAGGATTTAGCATGTAGGTGTTATAAGTCAAAGAATTGTTTTAAAAATGAAAAAAAACGTAAAATTTCGATTTTCATGAGAAATAGGTTTCGATTGCGCTCAAATTTTACACGAATACCTTCATTCATAAAATTAAGATTCTGTGAAAAAATCATTAAAATCGGATAAAGCATGAAGGTGTTATAAGCTGAAGAATTTTTTTTTTAATCGAAAAAATCGTAAAATTGCGATTTTAATGCGAAATAATTTTCCGATCGCGCTCAAAAACGTGGCAGTTCTAAGTTCAGAGATTTTGAAGGTCTCCATAAAATTTCATCGTAATTGGAGTATCGGTTTAGCCGGAATCGTGTTAACGAACACACAATAATACAAACAGAAAAAAAGAAAGAAAGAAAAACATTCCGGATATTTTTTCCAGTGTAGTGAAATGGAATCTTCGCTTCGCTCATCCAATAAGTATATGTATGGTGTGTAGTGTGGGAAGTTTGAGAGAGAATGTGCAGGAGCTATTTAAGAATACTTAATCGATGACATTCGCCTTTCTGACTTGTTAACCCTCTCGTTACTGGTGTTCACGATAGTGGCCATCAACTTTCAAAATTTATATCCGGGTATAAGAAAGTTTTTTTCAGTTTGACCCAATTTTTTTATTGAAAAAAATTAATATTTTTCCCCATCCTGATTGGACGAAAAGTACCCTTTTTAGAGAAAATCCAAAATACACATCTGCAAAAAGGCTAAAAATGGGCAAATTTTGGTTTTTCCCGGAAAAGTCAAATATTTCTAGTATTTCTACCATTTGTGATACAAAAAATGTAAGATATGCAAATAATTCAGAAAAAGCTTGTTTTAGGATTGTACATTAAATTAACATATTTACGCTAAATAAAAAAATTCCCAAAATTCCTTAAAAAAACACGAAAAAAAAATTGAAAAACGCTAAAAATCTTTAAGAAAAATTATTATTTTGAAATAATTTTGAAAAAGAAAATCTGGTAGTGAAAGGTTTATTAGTCGGGATTGCTGGTGGCGGGCCGGCGGCTGTCGGACCGCCAACATTTGGAATCAGATTCTCTAACTTTCCATATGAGCGTTCTCTGTTGGTCCGATATACATAACTATGAAATGTCGTGCTATGTTTTTTAACATTATAAAAGCATAAAAACATTCCAAAAAACAAATTCTAATTATTTACTTACAACATCCCAGACAAAGCAATATAACCTACACGGTTGTAGCTTAAAAATATGAAGTAGCCTACCGTTGACGGACGATGGGAACTTCAATTGCAATAATTGGAGCCCATGGCTAAGTACAGAATTGTGGAGTAAATTACGAAGTTTTAATGAAGTAGCCAGGTATACAGAATATGATCGACCAATAGTAAAAAGTACTATTCTCAGCCCGCCTAATTTACATCTCGATAAAAAAATCAGGATGGCTATGGCTCTCCGAGTACACAAACGTATTTTATTATTATTTTTATTATTATTATTTATTTATTCAATAACAGAATGCAAAATATACTCCAGAAATAGGATGCAATAAAAAACAACACACAAACGAACAAACTTAGGCTATTGTAATCAGGGTAGGGTCAAAACCTTGGCAGTCCATGAAAGTTGGCTGAATGAAAGAGTACCTTTAATAAAACAGAGATTTTTTTTCGGGACATAACCTCACTATCGGTCATTATATCTCGTTTTTTGGACAATAGTGTAGCCAGCACAGCTAGTGCAATATTAAATTTTGTGTATCGGTTTTCTGGATATAGTTTCTTAACACCTTTAGCTACAACTTCAACTATAAGGACAAATAGATTTCTGAAATAACAGTTGGTATACGATTTTTTTTGTCAAACGGTACAAATACGAGTTTTTTTGAGTTTTGCATCGTCTAGCAAAAAAAATCGTACACCAACTGTTATTCCTTATAGTTGAAGTTGTAGCTAAAGGTGTTACGGAACTATATCCAGAAAGCCGATTCACAAATTTATTTTGCACTAGCTGTGCTGGCTACACTATTGTCCAAAAAACGACATAATGGCCGATAGTGAGGTTATGTCCCGCCCAAAAGAAAAAAAAACATTTTTTTTTCTGTTTTAAGTAAGGCCCTCTTTCATTCAGAAAAATTTTCAGCCATGTTTCCTCAACTTTCAAATTGTCGGACAGAGGTGGTACAACAACAATTTTCAGTTATACGCAATAGTCATAACAGAAAAATAACAATCAGATATAGCCGACACCAAAAATGACAGCCACAGCTTGAGTCACATGTTATAAAATAGTACGTCATTTAGACTTGCAACATTGTGATTAAAACTAGGGAAACGCCAAAGTCGTTGTTAGACGAGTGAGTGAGCCATGTGTTGAGTACCCGATAACATTCCTTTTCTTCCCCCTACCTTAGGCCCCCCCTAGCCTATCATAGGCTACAGTGGAGCATTATGGCCTAAACTATGACCTGAACTCAAATACCCTATTATTTATACGAATATTATAATCAAACTTAAATGCAAATGTTCCCGCGTACTCAACACATGACTCTCTCACTCGTCTAACAACGACTTTGGCGTTTCCCTAGTCGAGTTGGCTAAAGCGCCCTAATAGCCGAAATGTGGGAGACGTGGGTTCAATGGTCGGGAAAGATTTTGTAATTTCTGGACTGTATTTTTTAATTATTTAACATTTTTTGAAATGCATAAAACGCTGTAGCCATATCTTGAAAATACTATGAAAAAAAAGCCGGTAAATACGTAAAATTTTGAAGGTTTCTAAATCTCCCGGGCGGAATTTGGGGTACCTTGACCCCAAACATTCGTTTAAACCCTTTGGGGACAGGGGGGGGGGGGGGGCATTTCACAGCCAGGTAAATAAAAACAAAAAACTTATTTAAAAATGAAAATCATTGCTTTAAAAAAAATTTCCCAAACATTTCACGTATTTTTCAGTTTTTTATTTCTTGCGGGTTTAAAAATCGAAATGGATTGTGCTCATTTTGTTGCAGTTCTCATTTTTCCTGGCACGGATGTCTGTTTAAAATTTCACTCGTTTTTTGGGCCGTTCGGCCGATGGGATGACGACAGACTTTTAAAACTTTAACAGAAAAATCCAAAAAAAGGCCCGATCGAGTAGCTTTGTGACTACGTTCGCTGCGCTCACTCGTTAAAAATAAATTTACAGAAAGTTGAGTACTACTACTAGGTATGGATAGTGTACTTGAGCGTTTTAAAAGGCACATTTTAGATTATTTTTTCTAGTAATTTATTATTATTATTATTGATTCTTTATTGACAACGGGGCAAACCCCCACAAGTGAATACTTATACATCATAGTATCAACAAAAACATAAACTATGCAAAAAGACAGATCAATTAAAAAATAACACGGGAAAAATAAAAAAATAAAATAAAAGTATTTTTTGCTTATCTTGACTTATATAAATAATAGTCAGAAAGTATGGAGTGGTGAATGTTTGTGTTTTGTGTGTGGTTTGGGGGTGTGAGTGTACTTTGTGATGTGTGAGTGTTACAGCAGGCGTGTGCGTGTGCGTGTGCGGTCGTTGCGTGTGCTGTGGTGTGGTGTGGTTGCGTGTCGGTGCGTGTGGTGTGTTTAATTTTTTATTTATACATTTTTTTGGGGACAAAACCATCAATATTAAACAAAACTTAAAAACTTATGACCGGGGCCCACTATTTACTACTACACTACTTACTCTTTTTTTTTTTTACTTTTTTTTTTTAAAAGAAGTAGTGGCCTCTCATAATTTTTTAAGTTTGTTTTTTATTTTTCCGGGCCAATAAGCTTTTTTTTATAGAAATCAAGATGGCTATTTTAAAATTTTTCGAAAGGTTTTGTTGCTAAATAATCAAACTTTTGTTGGTGAGCTAATTTGTTGTAAGTGTTTTGTCCCCTGTTTAGACAGCTGTTTTATGTACTTGATCCTGCTTTTATTTACATAGAAAGTGGAAGGGTTTCTTGTTGTTCGGGGTGGTGCGTGAAATTAACTTGCTCTATTAGGCTCGTATAAAAAAAAGTTGTTATCAGTTTTAGAAAAAGATCATGTAAATGTACTGTGTCTGTCATCAGGGGATTTAAATTTAAAAAATTTTGAAATGGTCGTTGAGTCGCGTCTGTGGTTTTCAATTTTTTTTGAAATGCCCCAAAATTTAAAAAATCTCTTTGAATTTTTTAAATTTTTCCACTTTTGTTACCTGGTAGGGTTTCCCAAAATTACCTACGTTTTCTATTTGGGGGTCTTCTATGTAACAAAGAGACCCCCTTTTTGTTTAAAAAGAAAATTCTTTTTAAACATTTGTCTTATCAGACCCAGAAGTTTGTCGCTTTGGGAATATTTGTTCAAAGTGTTTGTTAAAAGATAAGTCACTCGCCATGACTACCCCAAAGGGTCCTGATCGATTTACATTTATTAAGTTTATTCTATTGATTTGAAAATTAGGTAAATAGGGTTTTTTTTGTTCGAAAAGGTAATACTACTCCCTTTTGAAACTTTAAAGTAAGTTTCCTTTGACTCCCACCTTTTGACAACTACCCAAATCCTTTTTGTAGGTGAACACAGTCAAGTTGGCTAGTAATATTTTTTGGGAAAATCTTGAGTCGTCGGCATACATTAAACATTTTAATAGAAAAACACGGGGGAAATGTCGTTGACGTAAAGGGGAAAAAAAAGTGGGGCCCCAGAATTGACCCCGGGCCCCCCGGAAGTGCAGTTCCGATTTGACTTCCTTCATCCAGGACCACGGACGGGGTTCGGCCGCTAAGGTACTGGTAAAGGGTTTTTGTGAAGTTGCCAGTGTTTTCGAGCCCTAAGTTTCAAGGGGAGTAATCTATGACCCCCGCTTAAAAACCCTTCTAAAAAGTCATGAAAGGCATCCACTTGTTTACCCCTTGAAATTTTGTACAGGTCGGATAGTATTCGCAAATTTGTTCAGTTTAACGCGCCGGGCAAATCCCTGTTTGGGAGGGGAAATATGCTTTTGAACATATTGTAGATTTTTTGGAAATAACTTTTTTGGGGAAAACTTTTGAAAAATCGGGAAATAAAAAAAATGGACGTATTGGTTACTTTTAATCGGCTTTCCCTTTTTTAAGTACAGGGGACACATTTGCATGTTTCCACCTTACGGGAAAACTCGTTTTAAAAGGGGACGTTAAAACATTTGCCAGGGGGGATAAGAGTACTCGCCACAGTGTTTTAAAAAAGCTTACCGGGGTCGAATTGGACAGGTGATTTTCCATTGACAAGAGCGCGCATACACTCTTCCACTTCCTTGGGGCGCAGTGAGAATAATGGGGAAACACTCGTCAATGAAAACAGGTACTTCAGGTGATTTTGACTTTTTTCGGGCGCCGGGGAGAAATGTAGTTTTGAAAAAAACTGAAAAAAATTCAGCATGAGTTAGGTCGGTAACCGCGTTTGATTTAATTTAATTCGATGAATTCTACGTGTTCTTTTTTTGTTTTTTTTGAACCTCAACAAGACTCGGATTTTTTGGGGGTACTTGGCTGTCACAATTTTTTAAAATATTCGCATATTTTTTCTGTTTTTAATTCTTTTAAAAAAAGCTTGCAAATTAAATTTTACTTTTCCCCAGTTTTTTATTAATTTTTCCACCGCTTGTGGGCGCGGTTTTTGTCCTTTAGAGCTTAATTGTTTCCCGGGTCATACCCGGCGGGATACTTAGCGGGGGTTTAAATTTGATTGTTGGTATTGTCTTGTTTTTTGGGAAAGTCAAAAATCTAAAAAAATTCACATTTAGAGTCCACGTCGTCACAACGTCCATCTGGGCCATGAGCATTTTCCGAGTTTTTTTTTTGTTCAAAAGCGCCAGGTCAGCCCCTTTTTCCCTTGAATCTCTTCCGGGGACAGGGTTTTAGTTAACTGTTCTTTGGGGTCTGGGGGGAAGCTTCACACCCGATGGCAAGTGGTAGACTTGACGCTGCTGAGTGAGGGAAATGTGGGTTTGTTACGTCCAGGTTGTTAGTGAAGACTAATCTAAAAACTTGTGGACGGGTGGGTGGGGATTAACTTGAGCAGGTTTAATTCACTGATGGAGTCAATAAAAGACCTTTTTAGCGCCCCGGGTTCGAGTTGCCGATATAATTGGGACAAAGGGCATCGTTGAGGGGCTAGTCTGCCAGGTAACATCAGGATATTAAAATCACCCGCCAAAAATAAGTATTTGTGGGCGGATAGCTGTTGGGACTCTCGCGACAGAGGATTTAACTTTTCTATAGATCAGGGGTGGGGTTTGGGGGAAAATAAAAACATCCAACAAACACGCTACTCCGCGAGATGTTTTACCTCGACCCAAATCTCGCATTCAGCTCCTCAAACTCACCCCGTCGGCGTGAGGGCAGGTTACTTGATACAGCTGTAGAAACCACCCCACGCTCGCTCGTTTCCCCCACCCCTACCCGACTTGTCAGAGGGGGAGACCGTCTCTTCGTGCACGATGTACTGACTTTGTCAAGAATCTCACCCTCGAAGACAGTCGGGGGCAGCCAGGTTTCAGATAAACAAACAATGTCTGCTCACTATTGTCCGAGAAATGTAAAATTTAAAGCGGCCCTTTCTCGTTTCCGGGGAATACTACGCGCATTCATGAGTAAAGGGAGAAGACTGTTTGTGGGCCCGGGTTTTTGTTGTTGGGGGTGGTGGGGGTCGGGCCGGGGTTTAAACTTAAGCCGGGTCCCACCCCCCCCGTTGACGACGGGGGCCCAGGGCGGGCCGGGGTGGGTTTCAGGCCGAGGTATACGGGTTCGAAAAAAACGAGCGTTCCCACGGCTGTAGCTCCGGGCCCCCCCCGGCCAAAGGGTTGACGCACAAGCCCGGCCCTTTGGCCCGTACCCCCGGCCCCCTCCCCCACCCCCGATCTTCCGAACAAATAGCCCCTTTAACTGTGTATCTAACAAAAATATATCTACACGAGGAACGTAAAGGGGGGGGGGGGGGGGGGGAGGGGTTCAAGGAAGGGGAAAAGTTTGTGATATGGGAAAAGGGTCCTTCATGACGAGGGGGTTTGCAAAAAATTATTGACATATTTTTTTCAAATTCTATTCATGCGGGGGCGAGCCTTTTGGGTCCTCGTTTGGGCGCTTCAAAAAAAATTACGGGCCCGGGTACCTGACCTGACCATTTTTTTTTTTACCCCTTGCGCGTTCCTTTTACGCGTGCAAAGCGCGCGCAACACGGGGCCCACCCATCCCCCCGGCGTGTGGCGCGAAGATTTTACCTTTTTTTTTACCTGGGGGGGGCCCCGTCGATAACAGGGCCCTGGGGGCCCCGGCTTTACGTCACCGGGGAGAGCACCAGGGGCAAGAGGATTCACATGGCTTTCGGAACTCGAAGGGGGGGTGAAATGACCCCCCCCGCTGGCGGGCCCGACATCCTTCCCCCTTTAAAACCCCCCGCTCATTTGCCCTTGGGGGTGAAAATCACGCAAAGTATTTAGGCAGAACGTTATAGAAGAAAAAGCACACTTTCCGCTGGCCATGGCACTTTCGTATGTGTCACCACTAATATAACGCAGCACAAGCACATCGCCGCTTTTCAACCAAGTCCTGAACTTTTTTTGCGATCAACTTTTACAACCAAAAAAAACCGAAATATTCGGGTAGCACTACAAACAGCGTTGTTGACCTGGCGGCCATATTGGCTGTATGTGCAATCGAGGTAACAAGATACAAATTTCTTATGTCAATCATTTTACGCTCTTCTTCAAGAGTAAGTAATTGGGCTTCTCTACCAAACTGGTATCACTTTAATCTGTGGTAGACCACACCATTCATTTATACAACTCTATCATGTCAGAATGAGTAAATAATGAATTAAAGCTACATTTTACATTTCCTACGTCGTACAAGTATAATTAGGGAAGTCCCATATCACAAGTACGTCTCCCGAAATCAAAAATTCTTAAACGCAACGCTTCAAAGCGTTAACATATAAGCGCGATATAAATTGATTGATTGATTCGATTGTCGATTGATAGACCGGGATATTAATTATAATATGTGCATATTAAGTTTAATTTTAATATCTGTTCCAGTGTGTTATTAGTTTCCACAGTTTCTTCCTAGATGGCTATTCTTCTTCTTTGGTGAGAATATTATTGGATGAGCGAAGATTCTATTCTACTACACTGGAGAAAAAATCCGGAATGTTTTTTTTTGTGTGTCTGTAAGAGATTCTCGGCTAAACGATACTCCGATTGCGATGAAATTTTATGGAGACCTTCGAAAATCTCTGAACTTAGAACTGCACCGTACGAAAATTTGATTAAACAATTTTTCTCTAGAAAATCGCATTTACGATTTTTTTCGTTTTTCTTTTTTGATTTTTGTTTTGTATTTTTGTGCTTTGTTAACTACGATTCCGGCCAAACCGATACTCCAATTACGATGAACTTTTCTGAGACCTTTGAAAATCTTTGCACTTATTGGCACACTTTGCACTGCACCTTTTTTTTAGACAATCGAAAATTATTTCTCATAAAAATCGCATTTTAAACGATTATTTTCGTTTTTCTTGTTTTTCTGTTTGTAATTTTTTGTGTGTTTGTTAACAAGACGATTCCGGCTAAACTGTAATCCCATTGCAAGTTTTATTTTAGTTTATTTATTTTATTTTTAAAAATCCTTCAAATAGTATGAATTTTTTTTCACAGAATAACAGAAAATTCCGCATATCAATGGCAGCTCAATGCACAATTACCTCATCCAACAACACGGTCTGTATTTAAGGCGTTTTCCCTAGTATTTATATTTATAAACTTTGCATCCCTTGAAATGAAATATACGAAAGGCGCCTGTGAACTCGGCAACCCTCGCGACTGGTGTAGAGCGGATGGTTGCCGTTATTTGCGTCAGTCGTCAGGTTTCACCTCCTTCACGACGCTCATGAGGGTGTGGACCATTGCTCTTGATGACTACACTGTCCCTGTCCGTCATGTGGCAGATGACTTAATTGAACTATGTACAAGTCTAAACATCACAACTGATTAATTTTATCTCATTTAATTCGTTTCATGTCGTATCTAAACCACGCCGAGTTGTTACCACGAAGAGCTTGATGCCCATTTCTACGACTCAAAAATTAAAATGGAGTAACGGAACTAAAAGAGTAAAAGGTATAAAAAAAACTAACACTACGTGTCAATTGAACGGCTGTAAAGAATTTGTATTTCCACTCGTCGATTAAAACATAATTAGGTTTCTTTTGTGCTTATTGGTAACCTAATGATTAAACTTAGCGTGTTTCAACCAGCAGGTATGAAGATCCAATACGTGTAATTATTGAAATTTCGTACGAAGCAGAATAACGAGTGTCATCTAGTAGATCTGTTGGAAAATAGTGGATGCGGTGCGCCGAATATTTAGAAATGTGTTTAATTTATGTTAGTGCTACGTTAAGCACCTAGTGCGGATTCTTGTACAATCTAACTTGGATGAAGAAGAAGTAAGTTGAACAAGAAATATTTGTCTTTTGAAAAGTACAAAACTTGTTCTTATTTTGTATATTATGCTACTACTGTTTTGGAGATTTATAATAATGGAAAATATACTTTCTCACTAGTTTCTGCAAAATGTAGCATAATGATTTGGAATGGATACTTTAAATTCTTGTGGTAGCGTACTGTCTCCAATGGCAGAAGTCTAGGGTTCGATTCCCGCTAGAATATAAAAGTTTTTTAACTTTCTGAGTTGGCTTAAGTCTAATCAGTTCTTGTCCTAGGAGTTTAAGAGTCTTATGCACATATCAAATTTAAAGTTGGTACTAAATGGGCCTTGTTGATTCTGGCGTTGATCCGCGGGTGTTCGCACTTCGGTTGATCGCTCACTCGTCGATTGCGTCAGGGCCTACAGGTTTGGCTAGGTCGCTTTGGTTCACTGTCCCCCACGAAAATCAGTTCTATGACTGAGTGTGTAGACTCGAATACGTTTTATTTCTCTTATTTGTTTATTTAGTTGTTATTTATTTTATTTATTTTTACTATATCAATACGATCACTATTTTTTAAATGTTCAATCTTAAGGTGAATCCCTTGACTTGAAGATGAATATTATTAATAAACCAAACCAAAAAATGCAGTAATAATTCTGAAAGGTCACAATGGAAGAGGGAATAAAGTCATAAGTTCTTTAATCCATTTCATTTCCAAAGCGAAAATGTAATTGCTAAATTATCAAATCATGGTAATTATGATTATTTTTTTGACAATTGAAGTTTTGAAATTGACAAAAGGAAACAAGAACGGTGGATCACCAAAAAGGTAACTTTTTGTCACTTGCTCTTCTCACAGGTCTTGGCGTTTTTCACGGACTAAGTGGATTTATTTCTCTAAATGACGGGCTTTCTAAAACTGCATCTTCGTACCGTTTGCTATTACGATTTTTAATTTGACTACGATTCTAATATATCTCTTGCGTAACTAGCTCTTGTTTTTTGGGGTCGAGATTTTTTAGACCACTAACATAATTATGTATCCGTAATATTCGCGGGGGGAGGGGGGGGGGGGGGGGGAGCTCGTGAGGGTTTGGGGCTCCTATCCCCAGCTTTTTATTTTATTTTTACATTGAAAATTGTAGTTTTTACTAGTTTTAGCATGGTTTTTGTCGATAATTTATAAATTGTGCAGGGATTGCGAGTTTGTTGCGAGTTTACCTAATCGTACCATTAAATTGTGCACCCCTCCCCCCCCCTCCTCCCCTGTAGTTGCGCACGGCTGTATAACGCTTATCTTTACACTGTTGAAACTCCATGTCATTTTTTGAATCAAGATACATTGTCACAAAAATCCTTTTGTGTCGTCAGTGACTACCAAAGTTAATAAAAAGCAGCTATAATTTAATAGCAAGTGAAAGAACAATTAGAAGTTGAGTTTCGAAAGTGACTGAGCGGAATCGAATTTAATTTAGTGAACGCCAAGAAGATTTTGTGAGAAATAAAAAATGCTCCGTTAAGTACAGTGGGCGTTATTGAGGAGCAATTTCCAATATGTGTATTATAAGGGTGTATTCTTTAAATGTTTCTTAATATTATTGTAACTACTACCGTTATTATATTTGTAATATAATATATCATTTGAATTATACGTTTTAGCATTTTAACGTTTAATATTTTCATTTAAAATTTATTGCCCGGGCCCCGGGTGCGCTCGGGCTGCCCGGCGCACCGTACGCCACGGAAATTCTGTTGTCAATTAGTAAAGATCATAAATATTTTCGACCTCTTTCACATCACTTTAGAAATAATTATGCAGTCTTGGTATGGCCACAATGCCATTGTTTTCGTCAATAGCTTCAATGTCGCCAACCCTTGGGACACCAAGCCTTTGTGCTTTTATAATCCCTTTGCAGACGGAGGCAGTCATCTAATAAACGCAGCTACTGTCCACAAAGCTTTCTTTCCAATGTGTGTACAGGTCTAGTGCATAACAGCGAGTGGCGTTGGGGTGCGTTTCTATACATAACTACTGTTCAATCAGAATAACAATACAGAACAAGCACAGACGTAAATATGAGGTGTCCCAAAAGTGAAAAGTCAGCGAATGTGTAATCACGAAAGTTGCAAAACGCCGAAAGTGAAAACGACGAAGTCAAAAACCCTGAATGTTTTCAAACCCCGAAGTACTATAGGCATAAAGTGAATTTTCCATATTTCTGGTTCCCGTATTTACAAATCCCCGAAAGTGCAGATTACGAAAGTTGAAAACTCCGAAAGTGGGTAAAACCCCGAAGTGTAGAACCCCGAATGTATAAAGTCCACGAACAGTAAAATTCACGAAAGTGCAAAACGCCGAAAGTGTGTTTTATCGAATTTTCGGCGATTTGCACTTTCGGGATAATGCACTTTCGGGTTTTTGATATAGACTCCTCCGGCTCTGTGGTGTCGACGGGTACATGTGTAAGAGGTCTACTGTTAACCATAAACTCTGCTTCTGCAAAGAGTGTTTGAAGCACTTCAAGCCGGAGACATCGCGAGTGCAGCGTCCACTGACAATAGCTTTTTTGTACACTTTGAACCCATTCGTTCCCCCACATCCTCCCTTGAGGAGCTGCTGGAGGAATGAAGTGCCACTCAATTCCTTTTGTTGCTAAATCGTCTTGAATTTCTTCCTTTGAAGACCCTCCAAGCTACCTTCAACTCTCTTTGAGCTACCTCGTAGATTTTGTGCCGTTATCGTAATACATTTTCCGAACAGTTCCTCGACGGGCAAGAAAATCTTCTAATTGCCATTGTATGGTCTGAATCAGTAGAGAGGTTTTCCAGAGCCATCCTCCACATGTACAGCTCTAATTTACCATACAAGTAAATAACCATGCCGTATCGATTCTCTTGTCTTCTTCCATTGTTACTTCCATAGGAACCAAAATAATCAACACCAGTAAATTGTAAATGGTTTGTAGTTGTAGTATCGTCTTATTTTATGCAGATCTCCCATTTCTGGTAGCTTGGTATGGATCAGCTTGATCCGACACAGATTGCAGTAATTTCCACGAACTGCGGATCGCCACTCTCATGTTTTTGGAATCCAAACTGCTGTCGCATTCATTGAACACTCTCTCGCTGTCCTTGATGCCCAGCCCTTTTTGTGAAATTCCAGGTTATTCATTAACTTTGTAAATGGATGTTTTGCATTTAAAATCACTGGATTCTTCGTAGTATCAGCGATACCCGGTGCTTTACTAATGCGCCCTCGCATTTATTTATTTATTATTATTTGTTCCGTAACACATTCATTGATTAAATGTATCACGAGGATGGCAGAAAAGAGCAGAGCTCCAAACACACTTGGTGACTGCCAACCTTATAACACTAAATACAGATAAAAGATAACAACATTATTACAATCATTAGTAAACTATAAAATATAAAAATAAGACATAAAGATACACTTAATGAATTATTTTAAAAAATGAATCAGTGAAAAGAAACTGTAGAATTATCTTTGTAATGTCAAAACATGTGTCTTAGGGCAGATTTAAAAAGAGTCTAATGAGCGAATCTCCCTTAACTTCAAAAGAAGAGCATTCCATTCATTACAAGTCCTGTAGTAGAAGCCATTTTGGTAAGCTGTTGTTCTTGCAAATGGAGGCTTGAGAATTAAGCCTCTTCCAAGTTCTGCTCCACGACTACAGACTTGCAATCTTGCGTATGGGTCCAGATAAATAGTACCATTTTAACTTTCCCCCATAGAAATTGCAGTTCTATTTTTTTCCTGTAACTTTCAAGCAATGGAATGTCTAAAGATGTACGTCTTGCAGTAGCACTGTCACTTTGAAATTTTGTCCTTGCAGCTATAATGCGCGTTGCTCGACTTTGTACACGCTCCAATTTTGTTTTGTTAATATCTGATGTGGGATCACATGCTGGACAGGCGTAAATGAGATAAGGTCTCACTAATGCTAAGTATTCAGCCCGTTTAATACTGAAGTGAGCATGATGAAGGTTTCTTGCAATAAAATAGAGTTGTCCAGAGGCTTTAGCTCTTACTGTTTCAGTATGCGTATTCCATTTTAGATCACTAGTTATTGTGATACCCAATAACTTGACACCATTCTTTTCCAGTATTGGCAAACCGTTTATTTGGTAACTGCAACGTAATGGGTTCTTAGATCTAGAGAATCTGATGAATACACTCTTTAAAGGGTTCAGCTTCATTCCATTTTCAACAGACCAAATGTTTATATTGTCCAAATCGGTCTGGAGTGCATCTGTGTCATCTTTCGTAAATATTTTCCTATAGATCGTGCAGTCATCAGCAAATTGGCTTATTTCTGAGGAAACGCTTTGGGGTAAATCTATCATAAATAATATGTCAAAAAGCAACGGGCCCAACACAGAACCTTGAGGTACTCCGGAAATCACAGTTACTGAGGATGATTCCGCTCCTTGGAAGGTTACTTTTTGTGTTCTACATTTAAGGAAATGTTCCAACCAAGAATGTAATGAACCACGTATGCCATAGTAATACAGTTTTTAAGTAGAAAATTATGCGGAATCTGGTCAAATGCTTTTGACCAATCTAGCATTACTGCATCTACTTGCTTGCACTTTGGATCTTCAAGAGCATACTGCCAGTTATCAATAACCTTGGTAAGAAGAGTTTGAGCAAACCGACCTTTGGGAAAAAATCCATGCCCGGTTTTCATTAAGGATTTTAGCACTTGTGATGGGATTTAAAACTTCTCGAGAAATTATACGTTCCAAAGTTTTACAAACAACTGATGTTAAAGATATCGGCCTGTAGTTTATAGTGTCTTCTTTCTTGCCAGTTTTAAATATCGGTACTACATTTGCTACACGCCAGTCTGAAGGGACTTTCCCCAAATAAAGAGATAGGTTAAATATATTGCATAAAGATGGTGACACAGATGCCGCACACATTCTAAGTATCATTGGAGGAATACCATCTGGCCTGTAGCTGATCAAATCTAAGGCATTTTAAGTTTCCTTCTCACTGTACTGTGTATGATTCGTGGTGTTTCTAGCGGCACAGTATTTTGGTGAATATCTGGTGATTCAGTTGCACAGAAGCGGGAGTAAAATTTAATTTGAAATTATTATTAAATGCTTCAGATAACTTTTTAGGGTTCGATTCAAGCACGCCAAGGACTTTAAAATGGAGAGGAGCTGAAGATCCATTTTTAGAATGTATATTTCCATAATTGTTTAGAATTAGATGTGGATAAATTCCAAATGTATTTATTGTGGGCATTGCGTATTTCAGTCTTAACTTTGTTCCGGTGTGTGGTATAGTTGTACCAGTCGTGATCTTTACCACTTTTCTTCCATGTTTTATGCAATTTATCCCGTGTTTTAAGGTTTCTAACAATACTTTTGCTAATCCACGGAACCTGTTGCCTTCCATTGAATGTACAAGTGGGTATAGTATCATTTACACAATCCCAGAAGACTCTCTTCCATTCCTGCCAAGAAGTTTCTATATCATTGTTAAAGTAAGTTGGCATCCGTTCAGCTATAAGTTCGTTTAGAAGGTCCCAATTTGCTCTTTTGTAATGAAAGCTCTTCTTAGATAACATTTTGGTAATGACTTTTTTGTGCGACAGTTCAACTTTTACTGCCAGATGATCACTAATTCCAGGGATTGTCTGTACATTGTCAATTAAATTAGGATTATTACACAAAACGAGGTCAAGAATTGACTCTTTTGCCACTGTTACACGGGTTGATTCTGTCACAAACTGTTGAAGAAATAGGTCATAAAAAGAAGATAGAAACGATTCCGCAAGATTATTTTCAGCTGTTGGAGGAGTACAATTCCATTTAACAGCGATGTTGAAGTCTCCTTATAGTGGAATTGCAGAGTATTCATGTTGGTGGTCTTGAACTAGTTTCAAAGACATTAATATGATTTATTTTTATGATAGACCTACCGGATGTTATAACGTCAAGTATTCTCCAATATGCTGACGATACAACTTTGTACAGAAACATATCTACTTCAGAAGACGCAAAGGCTCTACAAAATGACCTAAACAATATCCAAGTTTGGTGTCAAAACAACCAAATGTCAATTAATGTTAGCAAGTCACAGTTACTTCGAATCACGCGATCAAGAACCGGACACATAAACATCGTGTATAGCATAAATGGAGATATAATACCGTGTTGCCAAAAAGTCAAACTACTTGGAATAATTGTGACTTGTGATCTGCGGTGGAATCTACATTGTGAGTATGTGCGTAACAGAGCGTCTAAAACTTTAGGATTTGTATCGCGCTCTCTAAAGGGGGGCAAGCCCAAAAGGAACCCTAGACGCACCGCCTACTTAGCGCTGGTTAGGCCAATAATCACTTCATTGCCTACAGCGTGGCATCCAACAACAAAGGACAAACATGAGCAAGTGAAAAATTCAAATCGTGCCAACAGACATATTATGGGTTACAAAGAACCAAGTGCTCTACACGTTCGTGGGCAATGTCGCTCATTTCCACATTGAAAAACTCATGAGCAAGGGACGTTTTGTTCTCCAAAAGATGTTGACTGGCTGTGTAGACCTTGACCCTTCCATTCGTGTTGTCTTTCTGGACTCTGAGGCGATTCAAAAGTAACCAGGCCCAGTCATCACGCACCATTGCCCGAACCAGCGCGTACATAAGTGGGTCTACTGCCGAACTTAAATGCCAAAATTTGGAAATTATACTCCCTGTCCGAAGAAACACAAGGTCTTGCCATCCTTTTTTGTCTGATTTTGAAGAGAGTTGGTTAAGTCTTACATTATGATTGCTTTTTTTGATATTATGAATTTCATTGAATTGTTATTGTTTTGTTAATTTGTCTCTTCTATGATTGTCTCTTTTATGTCTCTATGTTCTATGTTTTATAAGTTCTTGTTGAGCGAGCGTAGCGAGCGTCTCCACTTGACTCTTATAGCTCGAATGTCTGTTTTTTTTTTTTTTTTCTGTTACTGCTTCGATACAGGTCGCACCGTTTCTCTGATCGACCTGAAATTTTTTACACATGTACATACCACCTAGGCGGGTTGCTGTATAGTTTTTATTGTAAATTAATTAAGTTAATTAATTAATTATTAATTATTTAATTATTAATATATTAATAATAATATATATGAGTAAATTTTGTATTGTATAACATGTATTAATATGTAAAATAGCCAAGTGCTACAATAAATAAATTACTACTACTACTTACATGCTTGAAACACAGTACAATTTGGGTTATTTATCATGTGACCAGGATCAACTTGTGGGACTGTGTGGCATACTGGTGGTCCTGGATTCAGTTCAACATCTCTTCATACATAGAGCTAACATTAGTAGGCCTACTAGACCAAAGGCTTTCGATGGTCTCGACTTCAGCTGACATTTGCCGGAACATCACGTACAGCATTCTGAATCTTGAAAGCGAGAGTCCCTGGCTACAGTAATGCATAAAGTCAAAGCAGAAATTTTGCACTACTTACGATTAAGCATCTTTCCAGAATAGGTGTCTGTTCCCATGTCATACTTCATATTTAGTTCTACCATCTTCATTCAATGCTCCTGTATGTAATTACACTTTTAATAAGTATTATAAACAAAATCCTTTCTCACCCACCACACTACATATTTACCAGGACACAACCATATTGTTTTGTCAATAATACTTAATCCACTGAGTACAAATTATTAAAAAATTCTCACGTGTTGAACCTTCAAATACAGCACCTTCGTTGTTGCATATCTTCAAGAAGTCAGTAAGTTGCTAAGCTTCTTGGAGCAAACGTATCCGTTACCATAGAAATCAATTCAAATGTTCAATGCTAATTTCAAACAAATATATTAAAACTGTTAAACTGAATAAACCTATTGAAGCAACTATGTATAACGTACTAACGATAACAAGCTACATAGTAATATGCACTGTTCATGGCACAAAAATCAGAAACAAATACCATCTGAAACTAGTGAAAAATCAATAAATTGACAGAGCACGTTCAATGACAGTCCAACGTGGACCACCGCCTTGTGTGTTTTTTGCATTTTTTTGCATTCTCATGATCCCATCAATATCAAGATATGGATCAAGTTGAAATATCTTGCTTGATTTAGAAAAGGATTTTTACAATGACAACATTGCCATTTCTTCTGGAAATGAGTTCCATTGAAACTCTCTTATGCCATCTTTTCTTAGCATCTTCTAGTCAGAACCACTAAGCACTGAATTTTCCCTTTCCCTCATTTTCATGCGTAGGCAAGTTATATTACCACATTATCCATGCTGTTGTTATCTTGATTCGTCTACAAAGTTTGAAAACTTTCCACATCGAAAGAACACAGTGTTGTAATCGTTACAACGTTAAATCCATATTCAGTTTGATCCTCAGCTCCTTGTCAGCGATCTCATAATGCTCCGTGTGCACTTCTCTTGCTATAATCACTTTATGTCTTTTAGGAAGCTAGGCCATTGTACCATCGAGATGAAGGATAATTCTTTTGGCGTCTCTCCATATAGTCGCTTCTATCAGCAACACTTATCCAGTGTGGAAATCCACTTCACTGTGACACGTCTGTAGTGTTCCAATATTTCACCACTCGGAGAAACAAAAAATCATTAAACGTTCTTGAGCATCTGAACGAGCCAACCAAAGAAACCGTCTGGAGTCAGTCCAGAACACCAGTCGCTCAATGCACATCTCCACTGCTTAGTAATCCTCTTGAATCATAAAAGCCATTCTCGTCCCCATTACTGCAGCCTGCAACTAACTCTAATCTTGGTATCGATATCGGTTTCAAAGGTGACTCTCGTTTTAGCTAGTACAAATGCAACGTCAAAATAACTGACTGCTAACTTTGCTAAAATAACTGACGGCTGCAAAACTCTTTTCAGATGCGTCACAAAATACATGAAGCGTGGTTGATCCAACTCTTCTCACAGAATAACATCTCGGGATTCGACACTGTTTAACTTCACTGAGCTCCATTAACCAACTAGTTTCCATTTGAATCAGTTTCCCAGTCACTTCGTCATCCCAGCCCCAATTGCCAATCTCCAAATATCTTGTAACAAGATTGTGCCCTTTATCAAAAAATGAGCAGACAAAGCCAAGAGGGTCGTTTAAACCGACATGAGTACACGTAGTACCTCTCGCTTAGCGGTGTCTTCCTTCCATCCAATCAATTCAAATGCGTTTTATTTCATAGCAACAAGTGCTCAATTACATACTTGGCATAATTGGCTCAGACAGTCTTGAAAATACGCTTAGTTATTTTAACAATTCAAATAGTAATACAATAATTGATTGATTGAATATTGTTTTAAACCCGGTTCTATTTTAAAAATTTGGGGCTAATCGAGACGAGAGTGGTGATAGATGGGATGAAAGTTGAACAGAAGGGAGGGGGGGAAACCCCGGTCCCGGGCACGTGCCTACTCTTTCGAAAAGTCCCAAAAGGGGACCAACGGCTTAACGTCCCTTTCCGCCCCAGGACTTTTTAACTTTTCAGCAATGGTTCCTCCACTAACCCGGACGGGGGGCCAAAACAGACGCCCAAGGGAAAAACGAAGCCGTTAAAACTAGCTTTCAACCCTCCATCTGCTTAACCAGGGGTTTATACGTGAGTTTCAGGGAAAGAGCGGTAAACCCAAACCCCTCCCCAAATGACCCCCCCCCCCGTTTTCTGTTTAAATTTCGGGGTTTCGAGGGGAACCCGGGTTTAAAGGGCCCCTGGGGCAAAACCGTGGCTAGTAATCCCAATAATAAAAAAATACAAATAATAAAATGTAAATAAATAAAAAATAAGTTTAAAAAAATTTAAAGTAAAAAAATAGTTCTGAAAAAAAATATGACACATAATTAGAAAAAAAATTTTTTAATTTAAATTTTTAAAGTAAATATAAAAAAAATTTTTTGACAAATTTTAAACGTTACATAGGTGATTGATTGCCCTAAAAATTTTCTTGTGTATTTTAAAAATCAAATAAAAATTTTAAATACTTTTTTTATTTTAAATTTTCCCCCTCCCTTTATGTCAAGGTTTTTTTAATTTATCGGTAAACTTTTTAAAAGTATCAGGGGTCCCTTTTTTTGACAGATTAAGTCAAAATTTGGGGTTTGATGTAAATATAGGGTTGTGACAGATCATGCAAATGTCACTGGAGGGAAATTTTTTCCGGGAGGGGCCCGGGTTTGTGTGGGGACGATCCTTGGGGGGCCCCAAAGGGGGTTTGCAAGCTCGAGGGGGAGGGTTGGCGCCAACCACATGGGGTGTAGGGCACCCCATTTTTCTTATGCGACACCCTCCAGGTTACGCCCTGTAGTGTTTCCATAGCCCTATTATTTTTTTGTTTTGTGTAGGGGAAAATTTAAAAGGTCTAAAAAATTCATATTATCTCCGGAAAATTGAGTCTAGTAATTATTTTAAACCCCCTTTCTTACCCCCGCCAGGCGAGGAGGGGGTATAATTGGGCCCCAACAATACAAACCCGCTTCGGTGTTTTGCTACGGTCCCGTGAAAAATTTGGGTTAAAAAATTTTTTTTAATCCGTTTTACGTCATTTTTGTTTTTTGTGAATTTTTTTTTGACTGCTGCGGTGTTCCCTACGGCCCCCGGAACTTTTTCGGGGGCATGTTCACCGTGTAAAATATTTTCTGATCAGTAAAATTTCAGTGTTCTGTGTTTTTTTTTTTGTGACTACCCCGGCGAACGCGTACGCCCCCACTTCGGACAGCCAGGAGTCTTCCGTTTTGGGGAGTGCGGAAAGTGGAGATGGGGTTTAAAGGGGAAAATCTCATACGTGAGATGATGACTCAGTTATCGGGTGTGGTGCAGATTTTAGTTTCGTTGGAGGTGGGGGATCCCCCTCCGACGACAACGCCGCCGCCGCCGGCCCCGGGTTCGCTTGAGGGAAAGGCGTCGGTTTTCTTCCCCCGGTACCCGGTTCCCCCGGCCCGTGGTTTGGTCCCCCGTGACCCCAATTTTTGGGAAATGATGGGGAAATTCATCCCAGGGATTTCCTAGCGGACTTTGGAGTCAAACATTCCCCCACTGCGGTTTGTACCGGACAATCTCTGGTTGGGTGGGGTTTTTTTCCCCCGTTATTTGGGCGCAGCTAAGGATGGGGCTACTCGTTCTACCAGTCTTGGAAAACGTGGGGGATTTTTTCGAATGACTTTTTAAAAAAATGTTTTGGTCCGGGGGACCCCCCAAAAAACGCGTTTTCAAAAAAAAATTTATCAAACGGTTTTTTTCAAAAAAAAAACCACGGCTCTATGGCAGGTTTTCCCTGTCATGGAGGAACAGGCTTCGACATTTTTCCCGGGCAACATGTCGGGTGCGTCATTGTACGACGATATCGTATCTTTTCCCCGGGGGCGAACGTGCAAAAAGCCATCCTATGGGCCCAAATATACGCATTTCCCCGACGCTATGCTGTCCTTTACTGAGGGGGCGGGACGAGGGGGGCCGCCCCGACGCCGAAAAACCGAGGTTTCTCGCCCGACCCGGAAATCCCACGGGCAACAGGGGCCACCCCAGGTTCGACCCCAAAGGGCCGACCATTTTTTGCGGCAGGGGGACCTCGCCCTCGAAAAGGCTGCAGGGTTTTTGGCGGGGAAGAGAGAGGGGGGACGCCTCGGGGTCCCCCGCGCGGGGGGCAGCCCCGTGTAAAATTGCTTCACGCAGCGAGGCCCAATCAAAGAGGGGAGATAACGAGGGCAGAGAAAAACCCCGGGGATCCCCGGGATCCCACAACAACAAAAACAGCGGGGAAAAACTCCCAAACAACGGGACAGGCAAACCCCTCTGTTTCGGTTTAAAATGAAGAACCAAGGAGTTTCTTTTGGGCCCCAAACAGGACAGTGTCCCCACACAAGTGGGCCCTTTCTATCAAGAATCTGCAAGGACCCAGGTGTTTACAAGGGTTAGCCCGATGAGGGTAGCACAACAAGACTTGCGCCCTGAAACGACGCACGCAACGGGCATGTAGGTGGACAGCCCCCGGGAAAAAAAAAAAAATAACTGTAAGTGTTTGCAACCAAAAAATTGTTTTTTTTAATTGCCCCGGGGGGGAAGTGACAAAAACTTGTACCCGGGGAAAAACATTTTGGAATACCATACCCAAAGACCACTCCGACGTTCCCAAACCTTTTTACCGGCACGTAGCGTACTAGTTGCGGGGGGCTTTTAATGAAAGAGGTTAAAATTGAAAAACAAAAAAAACTTATTTGCCGGGCCATTCTTTCGATTTTAAAGTATGAGTTTAACGGTTTTTGATAGTCCCCCTACTACATCGCTCCATGTTTATAGGAGCGATTGGCTCAGTAAAAATAAAGTAAAATTTTTACTTTGATGACAGAGGCAGAGGTTTGGACAGGGACAGCCGAGACACAATAAACTTTTTTTTTTGCTAGTGATAGTAAAAAATGAAAGTTCGGGGGGCGGGGTTTGACGGTGTCAGCGATTATCGAGAGTCCCGAAAACTAAATTGAAGACAAAACCGATATACCCATGAGCCAGCTAAAAAAAAACCCCACCCCCCCCCCCGGGGGCGGGGAAGGTTTAAAAGTGGTTTTTCGAGAAGCTTTTTTAATTACTTTGTTTTTCACTTGTTACCCATCATGATTTGGGTGGGGTTGGCCCCACCAGGGGGGACCAAACTTTTTTGTCCCAAAACAAAAAAATATTTTTTTAAAGGCCAACTAAAAGCAAATGGTCTTTTTTTTCTTCTTTAATTTTCATTTAAATTAAATATTTCGAATTTTAGAAATTAACTTTAGGGAGATATCTTTTACTATATCCGGAGATAGCCCCTTTTAGGGATTTTTTGGACAACATAAAAATTTTTCGTTCCTTTATGGGCATGGGACTTTTAAAAAAATAAAAGGTCTTGATGAGTAGTTTAAAAAAAATTTTAAATTTTTTATGCATATGTTAATAATGCATTTTGGGGGTAAATTTGTAAAAAAACCTCGAAAAACCTCGCTGTGGGAAGCCGCATCCCGTAACCCTAAAATTTATGGTCCCCACCGTTGATGTTTTTGGGTTTATTTTTTAGTTTGAAAAAATTTATAATTACCTAGTTTTATTATTTCGATAAAAAATTTGTATTTTTTTAAATTTTAAAATTTTTTAAAAAATTTCCCCCCGAAAATTTTGTTTTATTTATGCAAAACTACAGAAAAAATTGGGCATGTTTTAACGATTTTTTTTTTCTTTTGAAATTTTCTATTTAAGTGTTCGGGATAATAGGATAAAAATTTTAATTAATTTTAAATGATCATTTCTTAAAAAGGGGAATCGGTATTTAAGCAAAGATAAACATTTAAACTGGCTACCATGCAATATAGGTACAATTTTCCTGTACCCAAAACCGTTTAATACAAATTATAATTTACAAAAAAACTACAAAAGTTAAAAGTTTTTATTCTTTTTTAATATGTTATTTTAAATGAGATGCATATTTTTTATCTCAAAAAATTTAATTAATTATGTATAAAAATACTATAAAAATCCAAAAGGGCCCATTTTTTATATTTCTACTTGGGATTATTTTGTTGTGTAATTTGTGGGGAACATTTTAAAAAAGCCGTTAAACAGGTTATTATAACAAAATCTTTTAATACAACATTTTTTGTAACCCGCGCCCGTCCCAAAAAAATGATGGAATTATTTATTATTTACCAATTTTTTTGCTTAGTGTTAAATTTGGGCCAAAAACAAATTTAGGGCCTTGGGAAAACGGGAAATTTTCATTTTAAATCGGGGATAGATTAAAAGCCCACTGCGACCCGCATCAGAAAATGATAATAACACCTCAAAAAAAAAGGGAAAAAGGGTGTTGGGGTTTTTTTTTATTTATTTAACGTTCTTATGATTCATTTTAAAAAAGTTTACAAAAATATTGTGCGTGTGTGCTTACGCACATTATGCAGATATTAAGGAGAAATAGTTAGGGGAGCGACAGTAGACCCCAGATTGCTTCTATTGATAGTTTGCTTCGGGTTCCCCATTCAAATTATCAAAAATTTTGCCCCATTTATATAAAAATTTTTTTGTATTTTTGTATGTTTTTTATTTTGGGGGGGGGTTAAAAATATTTTCCCCCTTTGGTTCTATTATTTAAAAAAGTAAGGGTTTTCCCCCAAAACCCAAATTTTTGGGGTTTTTGGGTTTTCCAAATTGACTCCAGAAACCAGCCAAAAAGCCATTTGGGATGACCATTACATTGTTTTTAAAAATGGGGGCATTAATGGGTACCTACCCCCGGTATTTTTCATTACAAGACTTGTAAACGACAAGGGTTTTAAAAATGATAGGGTTGCATCTTAGTTGATCATTTTAGTAAATTTTTTAAAATTTTAAAACAATATTTTTAATGTCTAGTAACATGATTTACATAAGGGCCCAGTAAAAAATGATTTAACCCAAATTTTCATGTTTTTTTTTAATTATACCCAATTTCTAATATGCGCAATTTTTTTCTATTTTAAAAATAAAAAAAAATTCCAAGGGGGTTTTATTCAAATACAAACAAATTTAAAACCCCTCGTGGGTGTACCCACCAACTATTAAAAGTAAAAAAGCCAAAAATAAGCTAAGGGAGCTATAGGTAAAATTATTTACATTTGTTCTTTTTTACACCAACCCAAATTTGGGTTTAATTTCCCCTCATTTAAAGGATTCAATTTTAAAGCGCTAGATTTAAAAATATAGATTTTTTTGCATCGTTTTGTACAACCCTTAAAAAAGTAAAAATAATTAATTTTTTTTAAAACCACCCCAAACGTAGGGTACAACCCCAAAATGTCCCAAAGTTTGGGTTTAATTTTTCAAGCAAAATTAGTAATTTTTTATTTTTAGGGTTACCCCGGTGGGAAAATTTAATTTTTTTCTGGTGGGTATACCCACCAAAGTTTAGGACGCTTACAAGGGTTTAAAAATTTAAAATCAAGGGATAAAAATATCTAAAAATTTCCTTTAACCCTTCCCCCCCTTTAATACCGGGGGGTTTTAAAAGAAAAAACCCCTTTTCGAAACGAATTTAATATTTTTCACTTTTACAGTGGGTACTTTGGTCGCCCCTGGTGGTTTACCCCCCAAATAAAAAAAAATGACGGATAACAAATGGAAAAACAAAAATCAAACATAAAAAAACCTTTAAAAACCCCCCTCAGACCTTCTGGTTTCCCGTTGTAGGGAAGGTTTAGGAAATTTCATTTATGAAAAAATCGACAGATATGTATTTTTTCGGTTGGGGACCCCCCTCTCCCTCCCCCTGGTTTATCCCGGTGGGTACCCCATCTAAAAACCATTTTATCTTACAAACATAAACACACTAATATATTAAGTTAAACCTAAAACCACCCTCATACCTTCCGCCCTGCGTAGGGGCAGGGGGAAAAAACCCCTTTGAAACCGAAAAAGTAAATTTTTTTTCATTTTTAAAGTAAGTAAATTTGGTCCCCCCTGGTTTGGGGAAACCCACCAAAACCGGACGAATAAAAAAAGCAGGGAAAACCAAAAAATCGATTTTATAGAAGTACCCTTAAAAAAACCCCTTTGAACCCTTTGGGCCAGGTGTGTGGCAGGTTTTTGGCAAATCCATTTAAAGATAGAAAATTTAAAAAAATTTATTTTTCGGGGAAAGGGAAATTTGGTTTTCCTTGTAGGAACAAACCCCCCCAAAACCCTGATATCTTGCAAACTAAATCAAAATTTAAAAATATTTAAGGGGGTCAAAAACCCCCCTTAGACCTTTCCGGGTCTGCGGAGGGGGGAGGATTTTTGTAGGGCCCCCCTTACCAAACCCAAAAATTTTTTTTTTTTTTATTTTTTTAAAATGGGTTTCTTTGGTCACCCCTGGTGGGTACCCCACCAAACCGTGTGGCTAACAAACGGAAAAACGAAAAGGGGTTTTAATTTTATAAAAGTAAAAAAAAACCCCCCCTTAAAACCCCTTTTCCCCCACTGGGGTAAAGGGGGTGGTTTTTGAGGGGCCCCCTTACCCCCGAAAATAAAATTTTTTTTTTTTTTACAGTGGGTACTTTGGTCCCCCCGGGGGTACCCCACCAAAAACCGGGGTGGATTACAAGCGGGAAAACAAAAGTCTATAAGAAAGTACCTAAAAAAAAAACCCCTTTTACCTTCCGCTCTTGGGAAGGGGGAGGTTTTTGAGTGCCCCATTTCCACCGAAAATGAATTTTTTTTTAAATTTTTTCAGGGGGTACTTTGGTACCCCCGGTGGGACACCCACCAAACCCTGATGGCTAACAAGGGGGAAATCGAAAAATCAATATATAAAAGTAATTAAAACCCCTCAGACCTTTCCCCCCCGGGGGGGGGGGGTATACCTACAGTTGGCTCAAAACTAATAGAGGGAGGAAACCCGGGCACAAGACGACTTTTTTTCCTTTCCCAAAAAAAAAGAATGCTCGAAACCCCTACCTTTCACACCGTCCCAAAGCAAGGGATGTCACCGCTACTGCAGAAACATGCTCGGTTTTTTTTCCCATTCCGGTCGAGGTTTCTAATACGTTCACGGCCTTTGATATACGAGACAAAACGCCATTTTCACAAAAATCGTACCCCATTCCGTTTTCAAACGACCGGCGTAGTGCCCCCAAATCGGGAACCCAAGATTGCTTGGGGATAATAAAGCAGCGCCCCCAGGTACACAAAACCCAAAAGGGCCTCAGATTCCGCCCCCCCGGCGGAGGGTCGTCTAACTCGTGTGTGGAAACGAAAATTTGGAAAACCCAGAGAGGTTTGACATCCTCCCCTAGGCGGAGACGAGAAAGGCCCTTTCGGTAGTCGGATAGGGCCCCCAAAGGGTGACAGTTTGGGCGGGTTTTACTTCCTTTCCCACTGCTGAGCGGCCACCCCTCGCTACCCCCCAAGGCGGCCCGAATTTGGGAGTGCCGTGTTGGGGAGGGTGGGAGCGGGGTAACCTTTAATCGAAGGTTCGATTGGGTTTAAATCGCCCTTAAAGCGATTTTTTTTTTTTATTCTATTTTTATGTTTTTCTTTAAAAAAAACATCAAAATAACAAAAAACAAATTTAAAGAAATCCTTTTCGGGGGAAAATTTTTCATATTTTTTAAAAAGAAACGTTAAAAGGGTTTTTTAGGTTTTTTGGTTTTGGGGTGGGCAAAAATAATAATTAGTATTAATAAATCTCCTTTGCGGATGAAAGTCCCTTTTAATTTAAATAGAAACGTCAAAGGTTTTGTTGTTTTTTTGGTTTATGAATGGCAAAAATAATATTTAATATTTCGGGTGAAAGTCCTTTATATTTTAAATAGACGTTATAGGATTTCTAGGTTTCATTTGTTTATGGATGATGACAATTAAATATAAAACTCCGTATAAAGTCCTTTATATTAATTGATAGAAACGTTAAAGGTTTTGTAGTTTTTTTTTTAACGTCCGCTTTAATGTACATTTACCTAATATAATTAATGAAATCATAATAAAACACAGCAAACAAGTTACCTTGTTAAACCACGCGCCTAACCGCGTGACGCGCCAACTACCTTTATCAACTCCAAGTGTAATCCATCTAGGCCTAAGTCGACACTAGACCTTGCACTAACCCATTAGTAACAGTTGTAAAACCGAACGGAAGGGGTTCGTGTTTGTCTAGACGCCAGGTACCTAAACAGTCGTTTGCAACCCCAACATGACTCTCCGTTACCAATGGAAGACATTCTACAAAAGTTTCACGGTATGAACTACTTTACTACATTCGATTTGACTAATTCGTTCTGGCAGTTGTCCTTGAGAGAAGATGATCGTAAATACACAGCTTTCGTGCACGGCGGGATAACGTATATGTTTTGCGTGGTTCCCTATGGCCTCCAATCTAGTGTAGCAGGGCTCACAAGATGTATGAATGACATAATTACGCAGATATGAACCGATCATCACAGCCTTTCTTTCATAAGAAAATGTAAGTTGTCAAGTGCTAGGATCGCTAGGTGGATTCTTGTACTGCAAGAGTACGATTTCGAGGTGTTATTTTGCCCTGGTAAAGACAATGTGGTGGCCGACGCTCTCAGCAGAGCACCGACCGATGGTAGGCAGGGACATGAGGAGACAGTTTTACGAATAGCCCCAATAAAACAGTTTGTAGAAAGCGCGTCAAACAAGTTGCAAGAATGGGCGAGCCAGCTACCTGAACGACAACGCAAGGATGGAGGGCTGTCAGCTGTGATTCGGCAACAACAGCTCGAGGCAGTGGGTAAGGTCGGCGACCGGAAGTATTTGTTATTCCGGGACGTATTGTACCATCGAGGGAAAGAATGCATACCAACTAATGTCCGAAGAAGGAAATGACAAAGGTATCCATAACATAGAGAATCTCAAATTATATAAACAATAAAGATGAGGTTTTAAACTGACTATACCTACAGTGATTGGTAGTGTGTTTTGTGGATAAGTACATTCTAGGTTATATTATTATAAGATTCGTGTGATTCATAATTATGCAAGGCTCTCTGAGTAGAAGCAAGAATATTTTGTGTGATGTATGAACATTTGAACTACCCGCCTAGAGCACTGCAGTGTAGTGGAGCTCTGTGTCGTGGGATCTGAGGGGCGGTGGGTTAGTAGTTGCTGTCTTCCCCGTCTTGACTTGCAAGGAGCGATGTCATGTAGCCTAGCATCCTAGCTAGTGATTGTAATTGTATCTATTTCTAATAAAGTACTGTTAATCTTATATCTAAATATCGAGTGATGATTCATATGGCGCCCTCATAACATATACATAACACTGGGCGACGAGGATGGGATATGCAAAGTAAGTACCATCTCGGAAATCTGAAGGCCCTAGGCCAACGCAAACAGTAGGCCTAGGCTAGGCAAAAACGCGCCAAGCATGGCGTCCGTCGGGAAAATCGACGAATTCAACCCAGAAATCGACAACTGGGAGGAATATATGGAGAGGGTGGAATTCTACTACATTGCCAACAACATTGAAGAAGAGTCCAGGAAGCTGGCAGTGCTTCTGAGTGTTGTAGGACAACGCGCCTATACACTAATCAGGTCGGTCGTGGCGCCTAGAAGGCCTAACGATTGACATTGGCACTATTATCGATAAAGAACCATTTTCCCACCCAAAACCCTCCGAAATATTTGATGAGATTTTAACTTCCATCGCAGAACCCAGAAGAGAGTGGAAACAACGCGCAGTTTTGTGTCAGAACTCGAAAACTAACAGAAAACTGTAACTTTACAGCAGATTTTGAACACTAGACAAACGAGATCAGTTAGTGTAGGCATTTGCAACGAAGCCTTAAAAACGTAGGCTATTGGAAATGAGTGATCTAACATTTGAAAAAGCCCTACAAATGGCTGTAGCAGGGGAGGCAGCAGACACAACTGACGGCAATGAGAGCTCCAGCCAACAATGGAGTTAGCAAGGAGATCAACACCCTTTCATATAAGAAGGGCAAGGATGTCCATCACAACAAGGTACCACAGAAGGGAACGTGCTATCGGTGGGGTTTTATGATCATCAAGGACAATCATGCAAGTTTGCTAACGAAACTTGTCATTTTTGCAAAAGGGTGGGACACCTTGAGCGATTTTGGGTTTAACAAAACAGAATCAAGACAAACAGTCAAAGAAAAACAAAAACCAAGTCGGCAAGATTTCCAAACAAAACGCAGGGAAGGGGATTCAAAGTACACATGCAATTGAACTAAAAACAGTCAGAACAGCTGTACGAAATCAACCAGGTAGGCCAATGTTTTAAGGTAACATCATCTATAGACAAGCCTAGCCAAAGCACTAAAATTAAATGGTTGCATGCATAAAATGGAAGTAGACTCTGGATCTGCATGTTCAATAATCAATGACATAACTTTTAACCATTATTGTCACAGTCAGTTATGCCTACACCAAGCATTAAACAGACAGGCATAGGACTAAAAACATGGTCACAAGAAATGCTGTCGGTGGTTGGTGAAGCCATAATAGATGTAGTGCATCAAGGGAAAAGTCATAAATTACCACTGGTGGTTGTAAAAGGGGCGGGAAGCAGTCTCATGGGCCGCAACTGGTTTAATGCCCTGGGAATCTCCATCAGTGGCATAAACAAAGTTGACTCACAGAGGCCTAGACCTAACTGGGAAGAAGAATTCAGCTCCGTGTTCAACGACGAACTAGGCTCCTACACTGGTCCCCGAAATCGCTGTACCATTGAAGGAAAATACTACGCCTAAATTCTTACGAGCACGACCAGTAACCTTTTCCACTGCAAAACAAGGTTAATAATGAACTGGACAGTTGACTGAAATCGGGGTTATAGAACCGGTGATCCATTCGGAAGGGGCCCATCACCGATTGTGGCAGTTTTTGAAAAAAGACAAAATTTTAAAGGATTTGTTGTGACTACCGAAGCACAGTAAATCCAGCGCTAGTACAGACATTTATCCATTGCCCACAAAGAGCAAAATCCTGGCTACGATTGCCGGTGGTGTGAAGTTCTCCAAGCTGGACCTTGCACAAGCATATCAACAAATGTCTGTAAACGAGACAGCAGGCCTTGTATTGACAATCAACACCTTAAAGGGGTTATTTAAAATGAAGAGGTTACCGTACGGGGTATCGAGCGCACCTGCGATTTTTCAACGCGAAATGGAAAATTGTTAGCAGGCATACCAGGTGTGGCGGTATTTCTCGACGTATCCTGGTATCGGGGAAAACGCAAGAAGAACACGACGAGCGGTTGAGGGAAGTCTTGAAGCGGGTTGACTCTAAGGGGCTGCGCTTGCAAAGATCAAAATGCCAATTTGACCTTGAACAAGTACAATTTCTTGGGTTTCTAATTGACAGCAATGGGGTTAGGCCAACACAAGACAAGGTGAATGCTATCGTACAAGCACGAACCCAACTAACAAGTCAGAACTTCGAGCGTTTCCCCGGGTTTACAACTTCTACAACAAGTTTTGTGAAGAACCGAGCATGTCTTCTGGAACCACTTCACAGACTGCTAGACGATGCCCAGCTCTTGGAAGTGGGAAGAACAAGAGGAAAACGCTTTCCTGGAAGCTAAAAGAGATTACAATCAGCTGATGTATTAACTCATTATGATGAAGACAAGCCAATCGAGCTACATGTGTGCATCTCCGGTGGGAATCGGAGCAGTCTTGTCTCATGTCAACAATCAAGATCAAGGAAAAACCCAAATTGCATTTGCGTCAAGAACACTGACAAGTACAGAGCGTAACTATTCTCAAACAGATCGAGAGGCGTTAAGCATAATCTATGGCGTAAAACACTATCATCAATACTGTATGGTCGCAAAATTTGGATTGTAACAGATCCCCAACCACTCTTGGGATTGTTCAACCCTGGGAAAATCAATTCCACAATAATTTCACCAAGAATGCTACGGTGGAGCATTTACTGTCCGCTTATGAGTACGAACTTGTTTATCGCCCGGGTAAACAAATAGGTAACGCCGACGGACTAAGCCGGTTTTCCAGTACAAAAACCCGGATACCGAAACTCCAGCACCAATTTAAGTACTGTTTTTTGGAAGCTTGGACAAACCACCGATCACAGCGGTCGAGATAGAAAAGGTATCCAAGCAAGATCCGGTGGGTGAGCAAGGTCATTGAATGCGTACTTACAAAATGGACGCATGACCTCAACAAGGACAATTTCACAGCATACTTCAGGCGACGTCAAGAATTATCGATTCATCTTGGGTGTTTGCTGTGGGGAACGAGAGTCGTTATACCAGAAGAACTACGTGAACGGGTTTTAAATTGTTGCATGTGGCTCATCCAGGCATTGTGGTCATGAAAAAACTTTCTCCGCGCATATTATGGTGGCCGGGAATCGACAACGACTTGAAAACTATGTCAAGAGATGCAACAATTGTCAAATACAACGACATGAACCAGCTAAAGCACCTCCATGTCCTTGGAAATGGCCGACAAATCCTTGGGCGAGACTACACGTCGACTTCATGGGTCCATTCATGGGGAACACTTTTCTCATTTTGGTAGACGCCTACTCCAAATGGACAGAAGTGGTTATAATGAAAAACTTAACATCATTAGCAGTAATAATCATCTACGAAGAATCTTCGCAACGCACGGGCTACCAGACAAATTGGTTTCCGATAATGGAACGGCGTTTGTCTCGGCTGAAATGAAAGGGAATTTCTAAGAAGTAATGGTATTACGCATGTTGCCGTACCACCATTCCATCCTGCATCAAATGGACAAGCTGAAAGAACTGTTCAGACGGGGAAGGAAGCCCTCAAAAGATGAACAAAGGGAACATTCAAGTCATGGTCTCAAGATTCTTGCTACATCAACATAACACTCCGAGCACGGTGACCAAAAAAGAGTCCTGCTGAATTTTTAATTTGGGTCGGCGTATCCGGACAGCCTTGGATCTTTTGAAACCAGACTTGAGCAAGAAGATGCGCCAACGTCAGGAGGAAGAATGGGAACGCTAGAAGCTACCTGAGCAAACTTTTGAAGAAGGTGCAGCAGTATTCGTGCGGAACTAGGCCGATGGAAACAAGGTGGATGCCAGCAACTGTCACCAACGGTCGGCGGCCCACGAACATTCCGAAACGAACTAGATGATGGACGGACCGGGAAACGACACCTAGACCAATGAGGGGGCGAGACTCGCGTCGACGAGACTATGAAGGGCAGTAACCCAAACCCTGATTTCTCCTTCAGAACCATCCCTAGTAGGAAGGGCAATGAAACTCTGCCACTCCATGTCATTCTCCCCAGCAAAGGGAATCCTCCACGTCTTCGTGCTAGACCTCCCTATCTGAAAGACTTTGTTACGATTAATCATGTATCTTTAAAAAACCTAATTGATAAATTTATTAAAATCATACTTGTAAAAAAAAAATCCAAAAGGGAGGGGTGTGTGTATACATTTAAACAAAACCCCCTAGAGCACTGCAGTGTAGTGGAGCTCTGTCGTGGGATCTGAGGGGCGGTGGGTTAGTATTTTTGCTGTCTTCCCCGTCTTGACTTGCAAGGAGCGATGTCATGTAGCCTAGCATCCTAGCTAGTGATTGTAATTGTATCTATTTCTAATAAAGTACTGTTAATCTTATATCTAAATATCGAGTGATGATTCATATGGCGCCCTCATAACATATACATAACATTTTGCATGTTGAGACTTTAGATAGGGCGTATTGGAACTAAGAGTATGAAGTAAGTGTTTCGATTTAGTTCGGCTATATATAATAGACATGTGCTATGATCTTTGAGTTATCATGTTAAATAGTATAATTTCTATGTGAATCCACTAGTGTATGTATTGAAGTCCTGTATTCATATTGATTTTATGTGCAATGCGCATTCGTTAGAACTTAAATGTATTTTGTGTGTTTAGATTTTAGTTGAACTAGGTAATAGGATTAAATGTGTTATGATAGTTCTCGTAAAATCTAGTAGGGGGGGATGTGACAGATCATGCAACATGTCACTGGATGGAATTTGTCCTGAGAGGGCCCATGTGTTGTGACGATCCTTGGGTGGCCCAGAGGGTGCAAGCTCGAGAGGGAGAGTGGGCGCCAACACATGTGTGTAGGGCACGCCAGTCTTATGCGAGCAGCCTCCAGGTTACGACCTGTAGTGCTTCCATAGTCCTATTATTATTTGTATTCTGTAGTGAGACTTTGAAGTCTAATAAATTCATATTATCTCCGGATAATTGAGTCTAGTAATTATATTAACCCTTCTTATCCCCCGCCAGGCGAGCGAGAGGGTATAGTGTTAGATCTTGTATTGAGGTTATGTGTAAGATTGTTTTGGGTAAAATAAGAAGGATCATCTTTGACAAACGTAAGAACTTCGAGAATGTATAAACAAGGTACAGTTAAAATGTTTAACTGTACCAACAGTTTTCTACAAGATGATCTGTAGCTTTTCCTACCTAGAATTCTAACGGCTTTTTTTTGACATATAAATATTTCTTTAGCAAATGTAGACCCACCCCAAATTAGTATACCATTAATAATTGATTGTGCATTTGTGAAAAAGTCTGTTCTGTAAATTGGGTAACTCACTTGATAAGACAATTCTCTAAGTGCATAGCATGATGATCTCATCCGTTTGCTTAGCTTACTAGGAAAACGCTCAAGTCCCGCCGCGTTGATGGATGAGCTTTTTAAAGTTTTTAGTTTGCGTGGGATATCTTTACTTTTGCAAGTGCTTTGTTTTGCTGCCTACGCATTGTAGGTGATTGTTGTCAAGTTTCTATTGTTACCTGTCAATTGGTATTATTTACCGTAAAAAATTATTAAAAAACTTTTTTTCTATGGGGTTCTGGGTCCCTTTTTTTTTTTTTTCTTTCAAAAAGGTATTACATCACCAATTAATTC